>JACCPG010001531.1:0-33341 GCA_016069955.1 Drepana arcuata
CGAAAGAGGTATGCAAGTCTAGAGAGAACTGGCGCTCTATACTCTCTGCCTACCCCGTTAGGGACTTGACGTGATGATATGTATGTATGTGTGTATATTAGTTTTTACTTTTAATTGTTGTACAATAATGTATTGTCATAGTTGAGGTTCGAACTTGTGTAATACTATTATTTATATCTTTTGTTAGCAGCTTAGGTACAGCACCAGTTAACTCTAGACTTACAACACAATCCTCTTTAGTCTCTTTCACAGTCACCAGTCTCTTCGGACATGCCTACCGATTATGAGTCATCTGGACGTCCCGTCAAGAGTCGTGCAGAAAAAATCTCTCTTGAATAACCAGCTGTACTTTCCACTCCAAACCAACAACATTTTCTTAAATTCGCTAATCTCTTCGTACATACTCGCCGAGTCCAAGTAATCTAGGCTTCATAATCGTCACAAATTTAAAAGCTGTGCTCTTTTCGGCGTCTCTGATGAAGTCCCTTCCATTTGCTTCTTGCAGCGCAACTTCTTTGACCTCCCTATACGTCATGAGATACACTTTTTCTTTGATCTTTGACCCATGTATGATAATCTTGGTCTTCCACTTCCTCTCTTCCCCTCTTCCTTTCCTTCTAAGATGTTAAATCAATGCTTATCCATCCTTTATGATTGCGGATACCACAGGGGATAAATTTCTTCACACTCAGCATAATATGCTGTACTCTTTGGCCAACCTCATCGTATACTCTCTTCACACACGACAGAAAGAGAATGGTCATAAGGATAGCCTCTCTGGTACATGATGTATTTAGTACTACTAGTAGACTCTAGTGTACTTAATACCTCCATGTACATATTTATGGTTCGCCAGGCGACAATAAGCCAAAATGCCTCTAACAGCATATCTCAACAATGTATGAAACGGTATAAAATGACACACTAATACATCAAAGTGTCAGTACAAATTGTGTTGTTCTGTTATGACACGCAGTAATCACGTTGATAGCTACATTGTTGATACCAATATCTCCAGTAGTACCATACTACTGGAGATATTGGTATCAATGTATATACGAAGCTAATAATAATTTAATTTATTCCGTAACAAAGTTTGACATTATTTTGAACTATTGACCAGAGTCTCGTTTAAAGCATGTAATGCCTGTGTTAGGAGGCCCTGCTCTTCTTAATTACTAGTACATTCACAGTAGTTACTTTTGCTGTTACTATTTATCAGGAATATTTATTATACTATTTGAGGTTATAGAAATAGCTAGCTATTATTCGGTTTGGGAATGCAAGGTAGTAGGTAGTAGGAGGTAGGGCATAACGGTTTCCCGTTAGAATTCGAAGCTGCCCGACTGGGGAAAGAGTCCGTAGTTTCCAGTCTCATGTCAATCGCCACTGTTGCCTTCCAACTACCGATAAATGATCGCATGAAAGCTTTTTTTTTATTTACTAAAAAAAATGTAGCTTCCTGCCATCCCTACGCTTAGATCTTTTAAACAACGGATTTTAATGAGGTTTTATATCAAGAGCCGTGGTGGCCGAGTGGTTCGAGTAGTTGCCTGCGACGCAAAGGTCGCAAGTTCGAATCCCGACTGTAGGTACCAATGAGTTTTTCTGAACTTAAGTACAGCGATTAGTCACACCACGAGCTTTACGGTGAAGGAAAACATCGAGAGGAAACCTGCATACGTCTGAGAAGAAATTCAAAGGCGTAGATATAGTCGTGCTTGAGTAACGGCGATGGACTCGCCATCTGTCACGTTGGCACCTAATATACCTCTGGCGGAAAGTGGGTGTGTGGGTATTACCTATACACCTCTGCCTACCCCTTCGGGGACCCTTGTGGGAAGACGTGAGGATATATTATATTATTAAATTTCATATTTCTGCCGACAGACAAATAAAACGAGCAGACTTTCATTTCATTCATGTAATTAAACAAACACAATTAACCGACCCGGTAAAATCTTTCTCTTCAATATAATATCGCGTATCTAATTGAGTGCATGCAGCTGAATTGGCATTGTAGTACAAGAGCTGGCGGTGGCCGAGTGGTTCGAGTAGTTGCCTGCGACACAAATATCGGATTATCGCAAGTTCGAATCCCAGCTGTACCAATGAGTTTTTCTGAACGTATGTAAGTACAGTGCTTAGTCACATCACGAGTTTTACGGTGAAGGAAAACATCGAGAGGAAACCTGCATACGTCTGAGAAGACGCGAAGAATTCAAAGGCGTATGTATAATCGTGCTGGAGTAACGGCGATGGACTCGCCATCTGTCACGTTGGCACCTAATATACATACATACATATCATCACGCCAAGTCCCTAACGGGGTAGGCAGAGAGTATAGAGCGCCAGTTCTCTCTAGACTTACATACCTCTTTCGCTTCGTCCACATTCATCAGTCTCTTCATACATGCTCGTCGGTTTCGAGTACTCTTAACGTTCCGTCCTTCAGAGTCCGATCTATTTGATCCAGGTAGTTGGAACGTGGCCTTCCTCTGCCTCTTCTTGCACACACTTTTGCTTTGTATATCTGTTTCGTCAATCTTTCTTCACTCATCCTTTCTATGTGTCCAAACCAACGTAACATGCCTTTCTTCATCTTTACAATCACGCCCTCATTCCGCCAGTTGATTTGCGAATCTCTTCATTGCGGATTCGATCTAATATCGTTACGCCGCACATTTTTCGAAGAGATCGCATCTCGACTGCATTCAAGCTATTTTCATACTTCCTCTGACATACCCAGGATTCGCTGCCATACAATAAGGTAGGCACCAATATCGCGTTGTGGACAGCAACTCGAGCATTCTTGCTCAGACTTTTGCTGCCCATCAACGCCGACACCTAATATACCTCTGGTGGAAAGTGGGTGTGTGGGTATAACCTATACACCTCTGCCTACTCCTTCGGGGACCCTTGTGGGAAGGTGTGAGGATATAAACATAATATAGCTATGGCGAAAACCCGGTTTTTCACCTGCCTACGCCTTTGGAGGCCATTGTAGAAGCTACATATTTTAATGGGTGAAATTTTAACCATCACCTCCCTGCCTATGTTACAGGTGCATAAGTTTATTTCTACAACGGTTAGTCCGCTCGTGCGCACACTAACTGCGATCTCACCGTTACGCCATGATTTAATTTCACTATTAAGGCTTGTTTTGACATCTGTTTTATTTATTGCGAAAGCGTATGTCTTGATTGAAGAGGTTTTCGGCTCAGGTAGAGCCTGTTTTTGGATATATACATACTATTACATACCTATATACACGATATTATTAAACATAGCTCGCTGGGGATAAAAACTGGCACCTTTATTTTAGGCCGCTTAGCTATTCATACTTAAGGCTTAAAAAAACTTAACCTAGTTAGAGCCTTAACTTGAGAATTAAATAAAATTAGGATCACACATCAGCTCAAATTTTAAATTTAAAGTTAAATATAGAATACCAATACTTGATTTTTAAATATAGCAAGAAAGGTTTCAGCATTTCAGCAGCATTCACGTATAGCAGCAGTCACACCACGAGCTTTACGGTGAAGGAAAACATCGAGAGGAAACCTGCATACGTCTGAGAAGAAATTCATAGGCGTATGTATAGTCGTGATTGAGTAACGGCGGTGGACTCGCCATCTGTCACGTTGGCACCTAATATACCTCTGGCGGAAAGTGGGTGTGTGTATTACCTATACACCTCTGCCTACCCCTTCGGGGACCCTTGTGGAAAGGCGTGAGGATATATTATATTATTATTATTATTTTTTTAATAGAACCAAGGATCATGTCGTAAAATTTCCGATTGTTTTTAATTTAAAAATTGAATAACATAATCAAACCTATTTTTTTAATAGAACCATGGATCATGACGAAACATTGCCGATTGTTTTTCAAAAAGAAAAGTGAAGCATGAGGCACGTCGTATTATTGCCGGCTAGTCAGTAAATCACCCTGTACGGTTCGCTCGTTGCATAGTACCGGAAGCCCGCCCTTGCGAGCAACCACTATTTACCTCAACGGGTCGCTGGGCAGCACACAACACTTACATTTTGTCAACCGACAATCACAACTAATAAGACTCTGTCTTGTAATAAAGGCATCTACCAACTACTTTAACGTTGCCACATGCTTTAATGAACAATGTTCGTTTGTTTGTTGTTAAATGAATACCTGAGGAATAACCATCAACTATTGTTAATTAGAATCGTCTATAAAAAAAGAAAAAGTATCAATTTATGGTTCACAAGTAGAAATACTTGCGCCTGTATTTTCGGATCATAAACACCCTTATAAATGTTAACCTGAGTGCCGTTAATAAAAACATGAATAGCGTAATTCACATCAATATTTTTTTTCGTATAAAAACACACAAGCAAAGCCACTAAGCACAGCTAGTTTAAGCAAAAACCTCCGACTTGACCTGGCAGGCGATACACTCGAGTGCCCGTACTCCACGCCATTGTCACGGAGCTATGAATGCACATAGTTGGATGCGGTATTCACGTATAGTTATTGAAAAAATAAAAAATTGTTAGCTCATTTGAAAAACTTTTTATCAGCTATATAAGAGTAACAAAACTGGTGCTGCATACAAATAAAGCATTCGATATGAATAAAGATTTTTGAAAAATCAAAATGTCTTGGAAAAAATTACAAGCAGATAGACAACTCGAGTTTTATTCATCAAAATAATGTCATTATGGGGGCTTATGCTAACTAAGCAACTGAATTGCAGTTGCCCGACTACAAATTTCACTGCTTCTGGGGCCTTATGCTGGTTGCATAGCAACGCGCAAGTGATAAATTTGGTATTACATCGCAACGGTAAACGCTTATCGTTACATATCATCGATCCGAGTCCCTAATAGGGTAGGCAGAGAGAATAGAGTGCCATTTCTCTCTAGACTTACATAATTTCGCTTCGTCCACATTCACCAGTCTCTTCATAAATGCTCGTCGGTTTCGAGTACTCTTGACGTCTTTGTAGTATATATATATATATATATATATATATATATATATATATAAGTCGTAGTCTAGTTACCTTTCTAACATCCGTGCTTGCTCCTCTAATGAGCGTTCTTGTAATAAAGGTGAAGTGTAATTGGTTGCGAGGCACGCGCGCGCCACGCGCCTCGCACACTCCTGCTTCTTGTGCGGACGTACTTATAGTGATGGGAAGTATGGTATTAATTTCACAGGTAATTGAGGTTACATCATAGTTAGCATTTTACATTAATTAATATATCCTCACGCCTTCCCACAAGGGTCCCGGAAGGGGTAGGCAGAGGTGTATACTTAATACACACACACCCACTTTCCGCCAGATGTATATTAGGTCCCAACGTGACAGATGGCGAGTCCATCGCCGTTACTCAAGCACGACTATACCTACGCCTTTGAATAGCTTATCAAACGTACACAGGTTTCCTCTCGATGTTTTCCTTCACCGTAAAGCTTGTGGTGTGACTAATCACTGTAGTCAAGTTCAGAAAAACTCATTGGTACAGTCGGGATTCGAACTGACGATCTTTGTGTCGCAGGCAACTGCTCAAACTGATGACAAGCGGTTAATGATGCTCACGCAATGTCGTACTTGCAGTAATCTTTTTACACCCTTCCTAAAGTACTCTATTCTCCACTCCCTAGTGAAAACCTCAACGGGGAGCCTGAGCGTTAATAAATTTATTTTTATTTATTTTTCTAGCCCATTTTGATGGGGTAACATACATAAATATCATCACGCCGAGTCCCTAACGGGCAGAGAGTATAGAGCGCCAGTTCTCTCTAGACTTACATACCTCTTTCGCTTCGTCCACATTTATCAGTCTTTTTAAACATGCTTGCCGGTTTTAAATAATATAGTTGGTTATTATAACCATAGTGGTTTTTGCCAGTGCAAGGGTCACGGTGTGTTCACAAATGATCTCTGCACAACATGCATATTGCATACCCATAAATTAGACTCGTGCCGACTCGCTCCGATGGTTTTACAAGCTTATGATTTCATACTTTTTATCGCTGGAACGGTTTACCTCTTGCCATCTTTATTCGCGCACCAAGATAAAATACTTTTGCAAAAGAGAGCCCGTTTATTGAGCCCATATATATAAAGGTTGTGTAGCTATAATGTTTTAACTTGTATTTTCGTTCTTATATAATTTTATTTTGATACTTGTATTTCCCATATAACTATTTACAGTGCAGTATTACCGACATACTCTATCTAAGCATGCGGTGTTTGCCTGTAAAAGGTTCGGCACATAGCTTAAGACACTTAGATTAAGTTAATGTAAATATTTGTGTTCGAATTTATGTTGGCAAACCTAATAAAATAAATAAATTAATGATATAAAAAACATTGTTGGTTTTTTTTTAATTAAACATGTACTATGTTTGGGTACTGCCTACACACTTCTGCCTACTACTTCGGGGACGCTTGTAGAAATCCGTGAAGATACAGTTACTCCAAATTATTAATATCTCTTTGCCAAGTTTCTTCCAATTCAGCTCAGTAATTTTTACCGCATAGATAAATGAACATAAGCTTACGCATTTATGAATAGTAATAGGAAGTTTGTGAGGTTTTTTGTTACCCAATCACGCTAGAACGGCTGAACAAATTTGGATGCAATTTGGCACGGAGATAATAATAATTTGGAGTATCTTTACGCCTTTCTACAAGCGTCCCCAAAGTGGTAGGCAGAGGTGTATAGACCCACACCTTCACTTTTCGCCGGAGATATATTTTAGGTGCCATCGTGACAGATGGCGAGTCGTTACTTAATCTACGCCTTTGTATTTCTTCTCAAACATAATTATGTAGATTTACTTCATCGTAAAGTTCAGCAGAACTCATTGATACAGTTGCGATTCACACTTGGACCCATCGTGTTGCAAGCGACTGCTCGAGCCACTCGGCCACCACGGCTCTAACTATCTCTTATCAGCGGATGAAAATCGGCACAGCTAGAAAAAAAAAACCAAGTACTTAGCTTGTAGCGTAATTAATTTCTAGTAACGTAGTGTCAAAGACCTCATTAACTACAATCCCAACTCGGAGAGGAAATTTTATTTCCTCTATGTCCAATAAACATTTCTCATATTGATACAACAGTAAAGCTCAACCATTCATCGTAATCTGGTGGATAACTTTACTTTTGTTGCAATCAGTTTCAATTTGTTACACAAAAGTAGTTGGCCTGGTATATCCCACTGCAGGGCAAAAGCATCCTACTGCTGGGCAAAGGATTTCTAGAAGTCTGCCCAGCGCTAGTATTCGATAGCCCAGGTGTATGAGATATCTCTGAACTCTTCCTGCTAAGTTTTAATTTGTGGTGTTTTAAACAAAATTAAAGTACTTTATAGTGTCCTTAGAGTCTATCACCATATAAATTGATATTATAAATAAATAAATAAATACCTGGGACAATTCCACACTAATTGACCTAGTCCCAAGTTAAGCAAAGCTTGTGTTATGGTAACTAAACAACGATATATTTACTTACATAGATATATATGTATATACATAAAACATAGGACATCCAAGACTAAGGTGCAAATACTCGTGTTCATCACGCAAATATTTGCCCTCAGCGGGATTCGAACCCGCGACAGCAACTTTCGCAGTATGGAGCTCCAACCACTAGACCAGACGGTCGTCAAAACCCCGCAGTCTTCAAGAACGAACTCTTATTACTTAGAGTAACTTTGATTGTAACCGTTCACAACAAGGTAACGTAATAGGGCCACAGTGTATTATAACAAACACTTGCTGGTTTATGGTAACTCTTACAGGGCTGGGCCATAAACCATACATTCAATTATCATCCCAGGACCCTTCACACTCGGTAATTGGTGGACGGCTCAACACTTACGGATGCAGTAGAGTCACCATGGTTTTAATATTCTTTAGACATTTTTTTAACCATTCTGAAATTAATTATTTCTTTGATATCAGACATAATTATGTACCTATATGTATATCCAAACATCTTCTAGTAAGCTGAATGCGTTTAAATATAAATTCAAGACCGTATGTGTAGTCGTGCTTGAGGAACGGCGATGGTCTGGCTATCTGTCACATTGGCACTTCAACAATTTTGATCTGATGGAAAAGAAGGTGTTTTTATACCTTGTTTAGATAGGCATGAATATATATAGGCATACTAGCTTATGCCCACGTGGAGTTCGAAAAAGTAACTTTAGAAATGTTCCTGCTAGAATCGGTACAGCCGCTATGCCGAGAAAGAGCATCATACATTATAATATAAGAACTTTGAATAATTCAGGATTAAAAAAAAAGTATCCTATGTCCTATTCCTAGGTATAAGCTACCACCATTTCAACTTTCAGCCAAATCGGTTCAGCAGCTTTGCCGTGAAAGAACCGCAAACATCCAAACTTACAAACTTTCACATTTATAATATTAGTAAGAAAGATAAATCCTATGTGCGAAAAAAACCGCTGTATTTAGTGAGTGTAGTGAGTGAGATGTGGATACCACTCTACGAGTATTTAGCGAATGTAGTGGGTGAGATATTCAATACCTATCTATAGAAATGCTTCTGAAGATGTGACGATTCTGAAGATCTGACCATTTTATTTATAATAATTTCAAGGCATCGGTATTACTCAAGACTGCCTTAATATAAAATGTCAAACTTATTATTACTTAATTAGTACCCATAACTTTCCAATTCCCTCAAAGTTCAAATATTTTTTTAAAGTCCGTTGTCACCCTAGTTTCACTTGAATATAATGACCATCGGTCAACAATTGGAGGCAGTGTTGAGTTAGTGCAAAACTGCGCTATGAAGTAAATCAAGCAGAGATACACGCAATGATTTATAACTGTTATGCCTCTCACTCTACCTTCGTGCTAGCTGCTAACTTTGGAAAACAATGTGCAATGAACATCGTAAGATACGGAGGGAAAGGCCAATATTATCCTAAGTTTCAATATTTAAAGTCAGCATAAAATATCTTAATTCATGTAGAGTTAGAAAACTAAATCAACTCTGTATTTCTGAAATTTTATATTATAACTTATGCCTACCTCTTCAGAAATTCTTAGAATAAATACGTGCCTGAAGTGTATTACATTTCCATGTTTATTTTATAGAGTGTCCTGGACTTGGCGTGATGATAATATGTATGAATTTATAGACACAGATTCTAACCAATTTTGGGAATATATTTGTTTACTTGCATATGATTTTTGTGTCGGAATCCTTTCATGGAAAAGGAAAATATCTACCGTAAGGTAGGATTTGAGGATCAGTTTACATCTGCGATTACAGGTATGTGTGATTTTGTTGTTTTATTTTATAGACTTTATTGATCACCGTTTTTGTTCAATAAATAAATCAGATATACTCTGCACATATTTATTTAATAATTTTATTACAGCCAATAATATGTACTTATATGGAAGATATACGGTAAGCAAAGTAGAGCACAAATTATCTTTCTTCTTAAGACCACTCAGTTAGTTGGTTCCGTCCGGTCCAGAGAGTAAATAATTTTAAAAAGTCTTTATATCAATCAGACCACATTTTAAGTTACAAAACAACATTTCTACAGAAACAATTACCAATTCCGTAAATGATTGTCCGCGTTCTATTTCCAAGACATAATCTTAAAGCTTATACAGCCTCTCAATACAGATACATGGCTTCCCATTAAAAGTAACCTCTCTCGACCCGCGTACAGAAGTGAATCGTAGAGGCTGTAGACGGCAGGTGCTACCAGGGTTCATGTGGGTTCACGCCCTCCCGCGCGGCATCCGTGCAAACCCGTTCCTCTAATAATATAACGTAAGAAATGAAAGATTAATGAGAGCAACCTGCGCACGCCTCTTTCACTGCCCAATAGGGGTGTAGCTGCGTCGATATCGATAGCCAAGAATTCGTAAAATATTAAATATCATAGCCACTGCTGGAAGCATAATTAATTAGCAGATTTTTATACCACGAAATTGATTACCCAAGTATAAAACCTGCCTGATGATAAGGGGTTACCACTACCTCTGTATGTTTACAACACAAGAGGAACTTTCATTATTAAATCTCTTAGCATGCTCCTTGAATTTCGTTCTTTTTAAAGAAAACTCATTCTACAATTTGAGCGACTGCGTAATTAAGCTCCTTTAAAACCGTTAATAACGAGACCGGCTTGGGTACAATATGTGGGGGAATGAACAGAAATGAACACAAGGAGGCATACGATAAAGTCATGTTAAAAAACAAATTTAATTACCAATGCAAAATCAGACGAGAGAAGAGGGTGTACCTTTTGCCTGTCTTATCCCTTGCCTTACCCTGCGTAGGCAGGAAGTCGGCGTGATGATTTGATGTCTATAATGTATATTACCATATATAATATAAATATTTTATTATTATAAAAAAAAAATATATATATATATATATATCTACACCTCATCCCAATCTCGAGTGGGAAGGCAGAGGTTTATAAGCAAGACCCACATTCCGCCGTGACAGATGGCAAATTCCATTATATGTTTATATATAGTCTACCAATTATATAATAATAATAAAAATATATGCCTATTATGCATGCCTATTAAATGTACGTTTTATCGATAAGGGCACATACCCATCCCTAACATAGCGAGTCTCGATCGCGCGCGCAATGAAGACCGCCCAGATAAAATATTAGCCGCACGCCGGCCGGTAGCGGCTGTAATATATCGTTCGATGACAGACCCATTGTCCCCGTGTGGGGAATGTGCTTCACTTGCTATTCTGCACTTTGTCTGCGAACCCATCATTGACGCAGCTTCTTTTACCATTCAGGACCTAAAGAGTCACTCTAACATCCCAATAACCTATCTTGATAAGAAACATACAGACAGATGATGTATGTTTTGTTCCAAATGTGACAGTTGCTGAACAATTCTGAACATAAATATGTCATAAATATTTAACATACGACCTGTTAATAAAACATACGTTGGAAGCATCAGCGTTTACCCGAAAAATGCGACAATCTTGCTGTCAAAGCCTGCTCAACACGGATGGACGACCTACAACCTATTTGTTGTAACTACAGATAGGAGTAACACCTAATTGTCAGTTTAAGCTAAGACACTGAGATCCAATTAATAATAAAATATATATAATATATCCTCTAATAATATATCCTCACGCCTTCCCACAAGGGTCCCGAAGGAGTAGGCCGAGGTGTATAGGTAATACCCATACACCCACTTTCCAACGGAGACATATTTAGGTGCCAACGTTACAGATGGCGAGACACGTTACTCAAACACGACTATGCATACGCTTTTTAATTTCTTCTTAGACGATTGCATACGCCGCTCGATGGTTTTCTTCACCGTGGGTAATCACTTACTTCTTCAGAAAAACTCATTGGTACAGTCGGGGTTTGAACGCGTTGTCTTTGAGTTGCAGGCACTACACGAACCACTCGGCGACCACGGCTCGATCACGATCCAATTAATTATTGCGCATTGCTTGCAAAAACTACTACGAAGATGCACATGACCGCACCGAGGCAGCCGAGCATGCCGGCAGCAGCCGACGGTACAGGTGAAGACTTAACCACCTTACATTCCAAAGACAAATTGAATTCATTAATTAAAAGGCTTCCGATACGCAGCACTGAGAGTCAGAGCGCAACGGGATCTCCCGTCTACAGAAACGTTATTCCATTAATGCGTCCATACTGGCAACTCAAATGGGCCACGCAAATAGGGTTGGCAGGGTGAAAGAGTAATCCCATCTCATCTTAAAAGCGGTAAACATACATACATATCATCACGCCGAGTCCCTAACGGGGTAAAGAGAGATAGAGCGGCAGTTCTCTCTAGACTTACAGCGGTAAACAAACTCGTTGAAGGGATATAAGACATCATATTCCTTCATACGCGGCGGTAACCGCTTACTATCAGACTGACAGATCATACATGCTTACATCATCATGCCGAGTAGGCAAAGGCCTACCCCGTGGCGGACGGAGAATAGAGAACTTTGCGGCCCCCGTTTTGAACCAGAGATTGATAAGTTCCTTCAATAATGGTAAACAAAGGAGCATAATTTCTCATACGTTTAAAGTTTGTAAAATAAAATATATGTAATTTGACTTTCACAATTATGTTGCGAAATCTTCAGCTCCTGTGCGTTCAATCTAGATAAGCAACGAATTTTAAATATATTAATCCTTCCTAAAATTAATTAAAACACCGTTTGCGTATGAAAGTACTTAAATCTTTAAGGCTTATTAGGGACGTAAGGAACCGAAGAAAGCGTGTTAAAAATTAACTTTCTAACATATTTTTAATCACGCCTACCTACTTACAAGACAAGTGTAGTATACATTCTTAAGCAGATGCATTATTTTTACCACTACTTAGGATAATAGTAATAAGGCATAATAATATTGAGGAACTGCACGAGTCTAGTCATTCAGAAATTTCAGTAACTGAAAAAGAACGACTTATGCACTACTGCCGCGTTGATATATTATCAGGAAGTTTTCTTTCAACTGTATCTACCTCTTTAAGGTTACTTAGAAGAAGACATGAACACATTTTTACAATCACTGTTCACCGTGCTATGCCTGAGGATAAACAGAGAACGAACAAAGAAAATTGTAGCGCTGTATGAGGCAGAAATATTCTCCAAATAATAAATGATTCGTGTGACGTAAAGAGCGCCTCTTTATTTCTGTGACATATTCCAAAAGCCACGTAGACATCGGTCTATGTGTTAATCAGGTGTGTAGGCTTCTTTATTACCATAATCTATTTCAGGTTACCCATAGCCCACTTACTAAACTTAGAGTCCAAACACCACAATAAACAAACAAGTACAGAGTACTGTAAGTGCAGACGACGGATGTCCATTGTTCTAGGCTACGATACCGCTTATCAAGATTTAGCAGACACCTCCACGGATCTATTATAAAGCGTGTGTTCAGTATTTTGTTTAAAACCATATGTTAATGACGTGCTATTTGCCATCATTATTCAACTCAATGCGAAAGGGTACAGATGTATAGAAGGCAAGCACGTCTGTCACTTTCGCACTCTTGAATGGCAATTGCACCTAAACTATTTTTGGGAATGCTGCTTTGTTTTTTTATAATATATTTTAAACTACTTGAACCGTGGTGGCCGAGTGGTTCGAGCAGTTGCCTGCGACGCAATGGTCGCAAGTTCAAATCCTGACTGTACCAATGAGTTTTTCGGAACTTAAGTACAGTGATTAGTCACACCACGAGCTTTACGGTGAAGGAAAACATCGAGAGGAAACCTGCATACGTCTGAGAAGAAATTCAAAGGGCGTATGTATAGTCGTGCTTGAGTAACGGCGATGGACTCGCCATCTGTCACGTTGGCACCTAATATACCTCTGGCGGAAAGTGGGTGTGTGGGTATTACCTATACACCTCTGCATACCCCTTCGGGGACCCTTGTGGGAAGGCGTGAGGATATATTATTATTATTATATTTTAAACTCTGCGACAATTCCTAATTCACACACTCCGATGGCGACACTACATCTCTCAGGTAGAAAGAGTCACGTCAAAACTCTCTAGACTAACAGACTTCTTCTGCTTCACTCACATTCATCAGAGGCTTTCCTCTGCCTCTTTCACACACTTACGCATTGTATATCTGTTTCGTAGATCTTTAAATTGTATGAAAATGATGTAATACATAGCCAGCTTTACAGATATGGTTAATTGTAACGCAGTCACGCTTTCTCGATGTAAAAGTTAAATCTAAACATGTGTCCAGTAGCTCTTATTACGTGTTATAATTTTTCAAAACGTCACGATCTTTCGCAAAGGCGAAAGTGCGCTTTTAGGTTGACCAAAAACCGTAAAAGAGAAAAGGTATATCTGCATTTTTTTTTATTTCACCGCGAAATGGCGTCGAATTGTCCAGGTTTTGTGGTATATGCCTTGTCAGGTCGCGTCTGTGTCGTACATGTCTATAAGGGTAGGCAGTGTTTGTACACATTGTTCGTGCAGTTGGTATTAATTGACTATGAATTTTCCAAAATAGTCTAGCAGCTGTCGAGTACTGGGCATATCGACGAACAACGTAAAATTTCCTGCCCAGCTTCGTTTGGGTGAGAAATAAAAATATTCTTTCCAAAACCACGTACTGTACCGGGCCCAATTATGTATCCGGTTTGGATCCAGGTATCCTCAATCTATATCTATGTATATATAATTTATCTACATAAATATCATCAAAATCTATCATGCCATTCTCGAGATTTCGCGAGAATAACAAAGGGCGATTGATTTATATATATATTAGAAGATATATAAGAGGATAATGCAGCTTAACTCGGTAAGCCCAAACGGATGCTTAGCCAGTGCAAAGTGCGGTCTTCTCGCAATGAACAGGGTATCGATCATTGTAAATATCCCGCACGGTCTAACGGCGCCCGCGCACGCGACCTCTACCAAAGATTATTGCTTTTATTAAATAAGAGTCCACAGGATATTCTACATAATTATTATTTCTTATAGAAGGTGGTAAACGCGAGATTCGAGTCTCCTGCAAGTTCAATACCGACGGTACCAATGCTTTTTTTATTTAACGTCTGAACACAAAAGGCAAAGGAAAGTGGAAATCTGCTTACTAATCGAGATACATACAAACATATCACCACGCTGAATCCCTCACGGAGTAGACAGGGCGGGTAGAGTCCTAGTGACCTCTCTACAACTACACTGTAATGCAAGAGACTACACTAACTTCCTACACTAACTACCTAATAGATGTTAATTAAATCTACTAATTAAGAAATGATTTGATTTCTTTTTCTCTATTTCTTTTCTCTCTTCACTTGGTTGCCTGGAAGAGATCGCTTTTGCGATAAGGCCGCCTATTGTGCCTATTACATGTTATTCTCTGTCTTTTTGTCATCCTATTTGTTTGAATGTGTGTGTGTACAATAAAGAATATTATTATTATTATTGTTGTATAAAATTGATTGTAATAGATGACCTCAAAAACTATGAAACTAATTAAAAAAAACATAAATTTATCAAAATATGTACTATTCCGGAGAACATGACAATATCTTAATATATATAATTATATAGATCACGCGTCACGTTGTTTGTCCGCGATGGACTCATAAACTACTTAACCGATGTCAATCAAATTTGCACACCGTGTGCAGTTAGATCCAACTTAAAAGATAGGATAGCTTACATCACAATTGGACCCGATAGGTGGCGCTGCGATCGTGTTTCAGAAAATTTTACTTTTTCACCCGGGCGAAGCTGGGCGGGTCAGCTAGTGAGATATATTTTAAGAAAATTAAATCTTAAATTTAGATAGCAAATCAAATTTATCGCAGGCGAATCCACCGAGCATCTCTAGTTATTTATAGCACTTAGAACCCAAAAAAACGATTTTACAGTTCTACAGAAGTACAGTCTCGCCATGTATCACGTTGACATTATTTGTATGACGTGGAGAATAAATAAAAAATATCATATTTACTAGTGGATGATAATTTAAAACATGTATGCCTGCCATACATACATACATGCCTGAAGGACTTGTATCCATGTCATGATCCTCACATTAAAAAAGGAACTGGAATCCCAGTCTCATATGATTGGATTTACGTATATAAAAATCCATCTTCACAAATTGGTCAGCATACCTTATTTGTCATGATTAATTCAACCATTTATTTATATTATCCGTCCAAATCATTCGATTTTACGACGAAAGAGTCCATTGTACCGACGCAAATATATCACTTTTCAGCTTAAATGTTGCAGAAATATGAACCTTATGCGAAACACGTTAAGGTCACAAAATGTTGGTAAGATGCGAACCATATTTCATGTCAGAAACGCATCACCTTTAAAAGCCCGTTAAATAAAATACCAGACATATTTCCGTACGGCGTTGTCGTCGATCTCTGCTGTCAAAACGCGGCATGTTAAAAATCTTGGTGGATGCAACAAAATTCACGCTGTCTGACCTCCGAGACACGGATAACATCACGCAGATGACGAGATACCGGCGGCAACAACAGACAGCACGAAGAGTGAGGCTGCGGATGTTTGTCGTGTGAATTTTCGCTTATATATCTTTATACTGAATTAAAATGAAGCATCTCAAACAATAGGCACATCTCTTCTTTTCTCTTCCTCTTTCCCTGGTATCATATAGCTTAACATGGGTCCTACAAAATCATCAGTCCGATACTCACCAAAAAATGTGTCTGCAAAAAAGTTTACCATGTACCTCTACCACTTATCCTCACAGGATGAGTATTGTACAAGGTGATTACTCTCTACTATTTATCCTCATAGTAAAAAAATTGCACCGCTCTACTATTCTCTTACTCTCTCGCTTCTCTCATACACGTCATTTATATACGCGTCACAAACGCATCAGCAGTATCAAAAGACAGCACAAAAAATTTTGACGCGCATGTATACCTCTTGCTCGTTCCCTTCGCTCACGTGCATTATAGGGTTAATATACGTCCCACTGGAGTACACCTACTCTTATAGTAATTTTACTGTTAGCAAGTTCCCAGTTAACGCGGTCTAGATAACTAGACCGTGGTTCCTTAGTTTTTCTGGCAATAGCACACGTTCTGTATATCTTTCATCGCTAGCTCTATATGCCTGAACCATTGGAACAAACATTATTCTAAAATCATAGTGATCGAGTGGTTAAAGTAGCCTACCTACTAACTTTACTGTATTTATTTATATATACAAGTTAAATATATTTTCTAAGCACAGATTTAAAACACACTGACTTTACGGTTAAGGAAAAAATTATGAAAAGCCTGCGTAGGTTTGAGACAAAATTCGAAGACACGCTAGTCTCCAAAGTATTATTTAGGCGGTGCGTGCATCTACTTGGGTGCTATTATTCCTCTCCCTACCCCCAGAAGTACCCTTATATGAAGGCCTGAAGATATACAGCAATAATGTTTCTTTTTCCAGCGTTAGGCATTTAATAATAGACCGTCTAGACCTGCCTGATCTCTGTGTCCATTACAGTGCGCGCGCGCCGATAGCTCCGTGCTCCGCGAGCCATCTATAGATCACTGCGTTTGCTCTCTATATTTACTCACGACCGATAGAAATTATCGGCTGAATACCGTCCAATCAATTATGAACTTTAGCATTATTGACTCATGGTACATTACAGTTCGAAGGCAGTGTAAGAAATGGGTATTTTTTTAGGATGCTGTGGTCGTAGTTGACTACCATTTGCCGTATTTCAGTACCGGCGTCGTATAAATTGGTTGCGCTGATTAACGCTATCACGTCGGAAGCGCGTTTCGACAGCGATTTATTCATTCATTAGCTAAACATCGACTTATCCGGCACCGGCGGCCGTAATTGGACCGGCCGATACGCCGCTGCAACCTTGTGCCCTTCATTTGATAAAGAAAAATAATGGACACTCGACCGCGAGCCTGGCAGTTATGACGACACTTAATGTTCCTGGTAAAATTATTAATTAATTAATATTAGTCACACCACGAGCTGAACGGTGAAGGAAAACTGCGAGAGGAAACCTGCATACGTCTGAGAAGAAATTCAAAGGCGTATGTATAGTCGTGCTTGAGTAAAGGCGATGGACTCGCCATCTGTCACGTTGGCACCTAATATACCTCTGGCGGAAAGTGGGTGTGTGGGTATTACCTATACACCTCTGCCTACCCCTTCGGGGACCCTTGTGGGAAGGCGTGAGGATATATTATTATTATTATTATATAATTAATATTAAGTTGTTGGTAAAGAACAAGTTTCCAATTTCTTACAATATATACTTCATATATTTTTGTGCGATATTTACATAGTCTTTATATATAAAAAATTATGTTTGTCCGTATGACCTTTATAGAATCGTAAACGGCTGGACCGATTTAAATGATCATTTCTGTGTGTATACAGGTGGGCTCGAGAATGATTAAAAACAATCACAATTGGACCCGATAGGTGGCGCTGCGATCGTGTTGCAGGAAATATTAACGTTTTCACCCGGGCGAAGCTGGGCGGGACAATCTGGGTGTCCTCAGGTGGATTTGAGAACGGCTTAGATTCACAATTGGACCCGATAGGTGGCGCTGCGATCCTGTATCCCGCCGTCTGTACGTCTAGATCTTTTACTCTACGCAACGGATTTTATTGTAATTTTCATCAATAGATATAGTGAATAAAGAAGAATGTGTATAATATGTAAAGTTCTATTTGTACTAAAACAAGTCACAGCCAACGGGGGTCAAACCGTGGGACACACAGTAGTAACATTTTCAATTCACCCAGAAATTACGAAGATATTCAAAGGCTTATGTGTAATATACGTGCTTGAGTAACGATGGACTTGCCATAGTGGCAACATGGTGGTAGAGCCGTGGTGGCCGAGTAGTTCGAATAGTTGCCTGCGAAACAAAGATCGCAGGTTCGAAAACCGACTGTACTGATTATCTGAACTTAAGTACAGTGATTAGTCACACCACGAGCTTAACGGTGAAGGCAAACATCGAAAGGAAACCTGCCTGTACGCTTGCGGCGTACGGCGGCGGACTCGCCATCTGTCACGTTAACTAAAATATATATCTCTGGCGGAAAGAGGGTAGTGAGTACTACCTATACACCTCTGCCTACTCTTACGAGGACCCTTATGGGAAGGCGTGAGGATATATTATTAGTATTACCTTTTCAATGCATAACTTCTTATACATAAAGTCCTGACACATTCCTGTAAGCAATAAAACTCGTGAAGTATTTTTGCTCTATAATACGTGTAGGATTTTTGTATCGCTGTTATAAATCTAACTTATAATAATAATATATACAAGAAATATATGTAGAAACTGATGAATGAGGAGGAAGCGAAAGAGGTATCTAAGTCTAGAGAGAACGAACGAAATACATATCATCACGCCAAGTCCCTAGATATATTACAGTAGCACCAAAAGTGTAGTTGGAGTAATACAGATGTATAGCGAGACCCCTATTAGCTCTAGGTGGACTAACTATTAACGGTCTCAACGAATAGGTGCTAAGTATGTGACATAGACAAACATGCAGCATTAATGATAGTGTTGCATTACTTTCCAAAGAGAAAACCAAGCCATAATAGGTCGCGTGCAGTTTAAGTGTCTACAAGTTCAAACTGCGACCAATATATATTTTTCTTAACCCAACCACAGTGATTTGTTATGTTTACAGTGGAGTAGAACATTCAAAGGAAACCTGCATAAGTCTGTCGCATAACAGACGAAACGGTATTGTATATTAAGATTGTATGTTATTAAACGGCGCTTTACTATCTCAGCCTACCCCGTGAGAAACTTGGCGTGGTGATGTGATCGCATGATACCTGTGATATTATAAATTATTGGTTGGCAATAAAAATTATATAGGGCTAGTCGTTCTTTTGGTCGCCAGCAACGCAAAGATTGCAACATCGAACCCCAACTATATGAATGTTAATGTATGTATGTATGTATAGGTCAAGAGTAACCGTGCGAAAGTAAAAAAAGTAAAGAAAGTAAAGACGTATGTGCTTAAAAAACGGCAAAGGACTATGCATTTGATGGTAACACTGGTAGAACCCCACGAGAGCTTTAAGATATAACGGTGCTCTGTAATGGTAGCTTAAAAGTTAGCGAATGTGCTTTAATTTTTTGGGATGCAACATCGGGCCATGAATCTATTCCTACTCTAATACCGCTGATTAATTCAGATAGCTTAGGTATGTAAAAGTTCACGAGCATATTTGCTCACGGGGCATAGAGAACATACTAATTCAGTGCAGCGATGGAGAGATACCGGCTATCTTCCATCGCCGCTATTGTTGTAAGATTTAAGGCGAACACGGGTAAGGAACCCCTAATTGTACGCGAGCGCCCTTTGTCTCGTCTCGTAGTAATTACTTTTATAAATCTACTAAGCGATTTACATGCGCAAGATACAATCTCTTAAAGGTTGCGACTTTTGTCTCGGTTACGGTTGAGGGTACCAGCTCTGAAGATATTTATTGTGTGTCAGCTCTGTCTGCGCCCGAGACGTTTCCGTCTCAAGATCGGCTTATAATACTGCACCGGGATTCGTCCTGTCAACTAACAAAAGTGTGATGTTCCTTAAATATAATTAAGCACAATACTCATACAGCTCCAGTCCTCAGACCCTTGAGTTAAGCACAGACTTCTTTTCTTAATTAATCTACATTGATCAGTATCATCATACATTGTATATGTAATAGTTGGCTGGTTCAAGTACGCTTTATGTTAGCCTTACTTGTATTTGATCGGGATTTTAATTCGCATCAGATGTACATATGTACTATAAATTATATTATAATATTTTTCGTGATAATTTATGTTTTTGAACCAATCGTCAGCTAAGTCGTAGGTGATTGAAAACTGTTGCTAAAAACACTATTATTAAAAAAAAAAATATTATTATATTATTATTATATATAATTTTAGTTCTAGAAATAAAATCAGGATAAGAAATAGTGAGATAAGGAAACGTTGTGGTCTGAAAGAAGATGTAGTGACAAAAATTGAGAAAGGTATGCTGAGATGGTTTGGCCATGTCGAGAGAATGAATGAAAAACGATTGACGAAAAAAGTGTATAAGGCGAGTGTGAATGAAAGTGTTGGAAGGGGTAGACCTAGACGGACGTTTCTAGACCAAACTAGGGACCTCTAGAAAAAAGGTCAGGTCAAGAGTACCCTAAACCGAAGAGCATGTATGAAGAGAATAATGAAAGTGGACGAAGCGAAAGAAGTATGTGAGGATCGTAGCATGTGGAAATAAGTGGTCTCTGCCTACCCCTACGGGAAAGAGGCGTAATTATATGTATGTATGTAAAATCTGATGACAGTCGAAATCCACAGTGTTCATGGCTGTTAAGTCACATGGCTTCTGATCATCTGAATGTGAGTTCAAAACCAATAATCTTAAATTACTCATTAGTCTAAATAGTCATAAGGCTTTCAGAAACCAGTACAAGTTACGTTAAATTGGACCTGATCTCAAGCCTAGTTTAGTTTTAAAAGTAATGAAACGTCAAGGAATAGAAAAGCCGGAAATAGACTAACTGACTGATGCAAGCACTGAGATGCATATCGGGATAAAAGCAAATTCATCGTTGATTCGATGAGAAGAAATTGGTACCCAATCCAATGTTTCGTCTCTTATTAAATTCTTTATTATTATAATTTTTGCGATTAAGAGTAGTTGGTCTTACCCAAGGTTCTATCTATCTCTTAACCAAAAGTCATCAGAATTTGTCCAGAGGTTATGTCATATCATGAGTATTTATAATTTTCATTTTTGTTGAAGACTTGTAGGAATGTCAGTAACGATGCGAAAGGATTAGTTGTTTATAAGCACCATAAATAAGCACAGGCGTAGCTACATAACCCAACGCACCGAGAAAAGAACTCCAAAACAAAAAAACTCCTGGGAAAAGGTCCATAGCTAAACTTCACAAACAAAAGAATTAATACGGGAATGTCACCAGAAACTTCAAACAGAAGTCAGCCAGTTTTGTTGGCAAATCCGTGTATTCTTTAAAATAAGTTTCCGTGCTTAAAATCGTGTTGCAACCAGTTTTACTTACATTCTGAATGTGAAAGATTAATTAATTCAATTGGTCCGAGTAATGTTTTGCTGGTAAGGATCCAAGGGACCCTGAGCTCAGAGGTCCCGATGCATGGTACTGTCTAGCTCTCCAATAGCTAAGCTTATGACAATAAGGTTGAAAATCCTACCTTTGAGTTTACTCTGGCATCTCAGCTGATCGATGATATTCGTTAGCCTGTTCTCCCGATGGTTAGCACTCTTGGTCGAATCGTCACCATCTTCCATTTCTACTTTAACACTTTTCACTGCACTGAAACCGCACTCCTCTGGTGCTTCTTTGTCCAGGAATTCCATTGTTATAAAAAGCACCTTACGATATGACGATTACGCAACTTTTGTCAACACTTTTTCTGTGACACTTATCTGGAACAAAATACTCAGTCAGACAGGATTTTACATTTGCTTCGAGAACTTTTACTTTGATCATACCGATAGGCGTGATACCGTGTTTATTAATTAAAAGTTAACAAGGCGGTTTCAGCTCCAGTTTTTTATACACGAACTGCGAATTCTGAGTATGTCAGAAGTAGCATAAAAAAATATACATGCAGTTGAGATGCTTTCGTCAAGAAAGATATAAAGCAATAATCACTAGAATAAGACCAATTTATTTCAAGTATTTTGTATCGTTCATAATACACATATGACTCGAATTAAATATATTTTGAAAAAATATTTAAAAATGAAGGTAAAGAGCGAAAAATATCAAAGAAAAATTGTTTATTAGTGTCTCTTTTGTGTAGGCCCCTCTTTTATGGAGGCCCCGGAGCTGTCCCAGTAACCCTCCCCTAAATCCGTCCCTGCTTTTAACACTCATCTTAAAGAACTTCAGGCTAGTATGAACTTTCTAAGTGTTAGATGTGGAGTATCTTTTTTATTGCTGATCTACAGAAAAGTCCACACAGAATTTCCCAGAAGCATTAGGTTTCCAGACGCGTTGGGAAACAGCGAAAGGTAAATCGTGCCAAGCAAATGGCATATCTACAACCATTGATATGCATACGTGATAACGAATTACTCATACTGCGGTGATAAGAGCTAACACAACAGTGCAGACGGATGATCGACCACAAAGTGATAACCATATAAATAAAGGTATATCTTCAAGCCTTCCAAGCCAAGCGATGGTGGTGATATATGTCATGTTAAGAGAGGTAGGGCATAACGGGTTTCCCGTTCGAATTTGGAGCTGCCCGACTGGGGCAGGACCTCCAACTTAGAAGTCCGTAGCCAAATAACACTATTTGTTGTGTTGTGTTCCTACGCGGTGAATAAGGTTTCCATTAATGAGCTCCTTGGGGAGGGGGGAGGATTGTTACATTGTGTTGGAAGCAGAGGGATTAAACCCATTATGCTGCCATCACACTATAACTCTCCGAACACAGAGTGGCAGCGCGCAAGTGATACTTCGGTATCGTGATTGTAAATAGGCTACCGTTTCCCATCAGGTGGGCCGTATGCTTGTTTGCCACTCTTGTTGTATAAAAAAAAAAAATGTCAACGTGACAGATCGTCCACGACTATAATTGCTTTTCAAAAGTATGCAGGCTGCCTTTCAACCTTCACCTTTACTGTTAAGCTCGTGGTGTGATTTTAAACGCATGTACATGAGTCGAAAAATCTCGTTGGTACGGTCAGGATTAGAACTTGCAATCTTTGTGTTGCAGGCAATTACTGGAACCACTCAGCCACCACGGCTATAATTATACGTATATATGTAACATATTCATGTGATTATGCTAATATTAAACTCTCGGAATGTTAAACTTGTTATATACTGATGTTCTTAAAGGCAATTCCTATCTAGCATGGCAATCTTTGCGCTATATTCGAACCACTTGCCCACCAAGGCATTCTGACATTGATTTTTTTTCAAAGAATAAAACCTAAAATCTTGACTTAGACAACGATATACTTACATATATTTACAAATACAAACTCACCAAACTATGACATAAATATATTAATTCATCACTCCTACATTTGCTCTAAGCGAGAATCGAACCCGCCACTTTAAAAACGTAGACCACTGACCAGGCGTAGAATCGTGTATCAGGCCAACAAGTCAATAATGACAAGCAAGAAACGCTATTTAAGTCTGTCATAGAGCTAATATACATTTACACATATTTGCAAAATGAGCCTCTTTTGAAAGTAATGTTAATATTTTAAATCCGAGTGACGAATTCATAATCAAAAGTTGATAATTTACATATTTCCATTCATATTAAGAACATTCATTAACCAGAGATAGCGACAGAGAATAAAGGAATTAGCTAATAGATCCACAGTAAAAACTGTACAGGTACTGTCCTTCAATTAAAAAAAAAATACGCACCCTGATTTACAACAAAGTATATCCACAAAACATTATCTTCAATATTGGTTCCAACACAATAAAACATTCGAAATCTGAATTCAAAAATTCGAAATTTTACTTTTTTATTTACAATTTAAAACAACAGTCAAAGGTGTAACAGGTACGGCGTGGCGGTGCGCCGGTTATCGCGACGAGCCACTGATAACTGCGGTGTCAGGTCAAACGGGCAGGCGGCATACGTACTCGCTGATAACAGCCGATAACGGGCTCTTAACCTTCTGTGAACACTGAACACTGTCGCCCTGAAGTGTCACGTAACCTAACCTGAAGCGTACTATTGAACGTCGCAGGTAATAAAACTGTTGTTATTGCTAAGTTTGTATTACTGGCCTGATGCTATACCGTCAGTATTACTATCGGCTGAAAAGGTCATTACGTATGACATTGAATAACTACTAGATCTATATGAGATTAAATTATATCCTCACGTCTTCCCATAAGGGTCCCCGAAGGGGTAGGCAGAGGTGTATAGGTAATGCCCAAACATCCACTGTCCGCCTGAGATATATTAGGTGCCAACGTGACAGATGGCGAGTCCATCGCTGTTACACAATTAAATAACTCGTGTCTTAATCAGAAGAACACTGCTCATAGGCTTGGTTTATTGTAGGCAGCACTATACTTAGCAACGGAAAAAATTGGTTGCTACACGTCAGAACGACGTTCACGAATTTGAAAGAATTTCCATATTTGACATCGAGGAGCCAAATCTATAGTAAGTAGGTCTCTACGACATCTGAAACGAATACTAGGCTCCCAGTCATAGTAGGTCAATAATGTATTTTTTATACACGACTGAGATCAAGTTCTACCGAGTTGGGTCTGCATTTAAATTGCAATGTCTCCCTAGACTCACGAGATTTGCTTTTAAGCTAGCAGCACACACGCTAGACACCCCCATTCTAGGCGCTTTCGACGCTTTTGCAAACATGCCTTCGCCTTTCTTGTGCCGCACCTCTGGCCATCGAAGAGGAAATCCAACCCCATACCTTGGAACCTCAAACGTCACGCACTTCGCTGTTTCTAATAAGTCGTTTCGCGTCCTTCCGCGAACGCCTAGGCCAGGGTAGGTGAACCAATGGCACGCGTGCCATTGATGGCACGCGACACAATATTTTGGGCACGTCGCCGATCATAAAACATGTGTAAAAAAATTATTATTTTCCAAATAATCAGAAAGTCAAAATTATTTGATGGCACGTCAATGACCCCATTATAATTTTTTCTGATAAAATGGCACGTTAATGCAAAAGGTTCGCCTACCCTGGCCTAGGCTGTGGAATAAACTCCCCGTTGAGGTTTCTCCAGAGAGTACAGCATAGAGTTCTTCAAGAACGGTGTGAAAAGATTCGTGCAAGGTCGACACCGCGAGCGTTACCCCTAATGTCGCAGGTGTCCATGGTCGGCGGTAAACGTTTACCAACGTGCTTATTAAGCAGTCCAGTAGTATATAAATAATTCATACATCGAAGACCAAGATATCCAAAAAGATTGTGAAATAAATCGGCTGATAGTGTACATCCGGCCGGCATCTTACCCAGTAATTTGACAAACGGTGTCCTCAAAACGAAAACAAAGTTATTTGTACATAAAATCTGTTCTGGCATATCTAGAAACACATTCTACAATTATCTCACTAAACCATTTGCTCGAGTCGGGAATCAAAACCGTCTCAAATCAATTATTAGCGACAAGCAAGGGGCTTTTAAAAAAAGCGTTTTATATAAAACAGGCTAGATGTTAAATGCAGGTTTTAAATGAAACATTGCCTCAACAGTAAGATACAAGCGTATAGCGATGACGGGTCACCTAGTCGTGACTGGTGATAAGCTGATAAGGAGTGATAGTCCTCCACGGTCGGACAAAGCGTTATCAATTCCGAGGAAAATCTACTATTGATAATGCTGTTTGTGATTTGAGTGTTTACGCCGCATTAGTAGGGTCATTAAAATTAGCCCTTTAGGAATCAAATGGAATATATTGACATCGAGTATCCTATAGTCTAGTAGTTCGAGTAGTTGCCTGCGACACAAAGATCGCAAGTTCGAATCTCGACTGTGTACCAATGAGTTTTTCTGAACTTTAGTACAGTGATTAGTCACACCACCGAGAAGAATCCTGCATGAGTCTGAGAAGCAGTTCAAAGGCTATAAGTAGTGCTTGACTTACGGCGATGGACTCGCCATTTGACACGTCGGCACCTAAAATATATCTCTGGCGGAAAGTGGGTATGTGTGTACTACCTATACACCTCTGCCTACCCCTTCTTTTAGGTTTTTGGGACAAATTTAGGTTACGATTGAAATCACGAAAATAGTTCCACACAGCTTATTAGCCACCGCATAGCTATTACATATAGGGAGATGTCATTTACGTAGTGCTGCTTGGCAGTTGGCAAGCACCTGGTGTGACGTCACGGGCTAATTCTGGCGAGACGAGGTCATGACCCGACGCCCTGCGAGCACGCTCCGACCGAACCAACCATTCTGACGAAAATAATCAAATGCATTCATCTTTACAATTATGGAAATTCATTTGCAACTATTCAATTATTGCAAATGAGCAGTAGTTGCCTACGACGCAAAGGTCGCAAGTTCAAATCCCGACTGTAGGTACCAATGAGTTTTTCTAAACTTAAGTACAGTGATTAGTCACACCAAAGCTTTACGGTGAAGGAAAACATCGAGAGGAAACCTGCATACGTCTGAGAAGCAATTCAAAGGCGTATGTATAGTCGTGCTTGAGTAACGGCGATGGACTCGCCATCTGTCACGTTGGCACCTAATATACCTCTGGCGGAAAGTGGGTGTGTGGGTATTACCTATAAACCTCTGCCTAGCCCTTCGAGAACCCTAGTGGGAAGGCGTGAGGATATATTATTATTATTATTATATATATTATATTTTATATTACAATTATTAGCATAATCACTGTACCCTTTTCTCATAGTAGTTGATAGAAGTGGCTTGAATTTACCCAGAACATATGGTTATTGCAAAAAATATGATACAAGAAAAATAAAATTATTTCTTCATGCTAATCGTGGAATTGTAAAATTTTCTGGCTTTCCACAATAGAAAATATCATCAAAAGCTTGGTGATTTCAGTATACATATGCAAGATTATACATCGGTTTCTTCCATCATCAGTTAATGATTGATGATATGATGGAAATATCATACATAGCTACACGAGCCCGAGCTTTTAAGGTTAAAATATCACGATTTTCTTTTTATTTTGGCTTGATCAGTAGCAGTTACCAAAACAGACAGCTCTTTATAGCATCCTTCTTAAGACATAGCTGAATTAGTTAAATAAATGTAATCAGATCTATCTTTGAGTAGAGTCGAATTAATTGACATTCACCTTATACACTCTTATAAAATACAATTGATCAAATACTTTATTGATCATAACAAAGCAGCAGTGTGTTTTGGCAAGGCTCCACGTGTACCGACGTTACATTTATTTCAGGAACAGCTGAGGTTATGACCCCGTCACCTTCGCTCTTTTGATGTATCTTTAATGTCACCCACCATCTTCCAAAGGATAGCCAAACGTTTGCCAAAGCCATCGGTGTGCCAATAAATAATATGACACCAACTTGAAAATTACGTGAAGGGGCGAAGTAACCCAAAGGCGTGTATCGTCTCAATATCGTTTCAATATCGTCTCGCTGATACCAGAGAGTACCTAAGATGTATCTTATTGTATACATAAGAGGAGTATAAGACTATTGTCATTACTATAGTCTCATACTCTTCATCTGAAAGGTATAAGCGAGAGCTTGAGCCATAAAATATATATTTTATAATACAATTAAATAATACATGTAATTTGAAGAAGGAACAGAGGAAGGACTTGTCTTGACTGGTGAATGTGGATGAAGAGGAAGAGGAAGATACATGTAAAGACAGGTCGAGGACAGAGGTTGGCGTGTGTCTCTATGTATATGTGTTAGTACATTAAGCTTTAGTATCCTCCATAAATAAATATACATACATATATATAGATCATCACGCCTAGTCCCTAACGGGGTAGGCAGGGAGTATAGAGCGCCAGTTCTCTCTAGACTTACATACCTCTTTCGCTTCGTCCACATTCATCAGTCTCTACATACATGCTCGTCGGTTTCGAGTACTCTTAACGTTCCCGTCCTTGAGAGTCCGATCTATTTGATCCAGGTAGTTGGAACGTGGCCTTCCTCTGCCTCTTCTTGCACACACTTTTGCTTTGTATATCTGTTTCGTCAAATAAATAAATAAATATTAAAAATTTTATTGTTGTGTTCAGGTAGCATATTGTTGCAAGAACAATATTGTTATGGAGGTTACTTCTCTTGTCAATCCTGGCGCTCAATATGCTACCAATCTTATTAGGAGAGGCAAGCAAAATGACAAACTTGTATCAATGAGCCCTAGTGTTGTAATGATCGGTATAAAAAAAGAAAAATAGATGAAAAACAATATCCCCATTGAAACACTCGCCAACGTAATCATGAACAATGTGGAAAACTAAAAAAAAAAACTTCACCTGCGCTAGTTACCTTACAATAGTAATGCAGAAAGCCGCTGCGCAAATAGTGTCTGAAGTATATTTTAAGGCTTAATTATGGAAATTCAATTGGTGCGTAAACTCTTCATAGTATCTTTCTGGAACGCAGTTCTAATTTTAATTTTATTACATGCGCACTAATTATGAGAAATCTAATTCGAAACAAATTAATCAGCTATGAGTAATATTATTTTTCGTTCGTTCCAACTACCTGGATCAAATAGATCGGACTCTGAAGGACGGGAACGTTAAGAGTACTCGAAACCGACGAGCATGTATGAGGACACTGATGAATGTGGACGAAGCGAAAGAGGTATGTAAGTCTAGAGAGAACTGGCATTCTATACTCTCTGCCTACCCCGTTAGGGACTTGGCGTGATGATATGTATGTATGTATTTTTTCGGGATAAAATAACGCCTATATATATTGTATTTACTCCTAACTACATTATGCAACAGGTATGTGCAAATTTTAGGATGATCGTCTGTAGGTATAGTTGACATGATTACACATACAGACAGAATACTCACTATAATTATATATAAATACTTTTTACACTATAATTTGTAAATAAAATATTGATATGAATAAAATAAGACTTCTTGGTTTGGAGGTTTGGGTATACGCAAAATAATTTAGTATTTTATTCGCGGCTTTTTGGCTCCAGAACACGTAATCTAATCGCAATAACTCTTATTATAATTCTACTTATAATTGCAGGTAATCGGTATCCTCATTCTGAAAAAAGTAACATCCCAGTACAATTATCAACAGTACTACGAGAACCAGCAGTACTATCAAATGCAAGAACCCGACGATTATGAAGAAGAGGAACGTTCAGACTACAGACGCCAGTGTAGTCACGTACAAAACACAAATGATTATGAAAACCAAATGGCGTCTGAAGATTGTAAATGTTCTTGCAGCGATTGCGATAGTCCACAAACATGTTGCATTGACATGTGTTATACGCAGTGTGCCCCTGAAGGTACAAATTCATACATGCAGCCTCAACCGTCGCCGCCAGCGCAGTCGTCTCTCGTCTTAGTGCCATACCCCGTCCCTTTAGTCCTTCCAAGTCTCGCAGCTCTGGGGGGTGGAAATACCACCAAAGCGGACACATCTACAACCACAACGACTACGCCAACCACAACCACAGCGCCACATCCTACGACCACGTCGGAAAAGACCACTGAGCAAGTTCATACCACAACGATGGCTGAAGAAATTGACACATCGGAAATAGATAAAATCCCAGAAAAGCTAGCTAGAGCTAATAGAGGTTCTGCAAGAAATAAACATGGCGCAGACTTGATTTACACAAGACTGTCCCCACGAAAACGTGATTACTTGCAGAGTGCAGTACCGACATTAAGAAGGACAAGGCCGACTTGGGTGCCTAAATATCGAATAGTTCCGATTCCGGACAAGTTGGCAGAGAAACTCATGTCGCAGCTGAGGGATGTCAGAGATATGAAACCGTTTCACAGAGACAGATACAGACGGATGTTAGTAGAAACTATAGATCCAAAATAATTAAAAATAATCATACATTATATTGTACTTATAATTAAGTCATTTCTGTGTGCTGTGCCATTCGCTTGACTTATTTAAAACATACTAAGACCTTCAGGGTGAAGAAAAATTCAAGAGGAAATCTAGAACGTGTGTACTTGCGCTTGAGAAACGGTATCTATAACGCTAGCACCTAAAATATATCTCCGGCAATATTTGGGTTCTTATTGGTGTTTAACTGCGGCTAATACCACGAGGGGCAGCTAGTCGATTAAATATCCTTGCAAAATGTCGTTTCACTCCAGCAATTACTTCAATTCAATATACAGTCCAGTAGTACTCAACACGGTTTGTGTTCGATCGTGTTCAATCGATTTAATAGTCTGATTTATTGTTATTTTATGACATGAAGAAAGCAGTACGACTTATATTTTTGTTACATCCTTGACTTTGTGTACTGGAAATTGTTTTATTTGAAAAGAAAAAACATTAACATATTTAATAATGTAAAAATCGAGTTTTGTAACTTGCTAAAGCTTTCGAACCACAAAAATGACATTGGTACGTAACTTTTTCATAATTGCTGCAAGAATATTGCCTGCCAGTGTGTTTCTAAATTACATATTATTTGCAGCTGTACTCCATCGAAGTATTATACTTTTTAATAACACTACAAAACAATTGGATGCCACACGGGGTGAACAGTATGGGTGTACCGATTTACTGTCAAAATGTTCAACAGCAATATTATCAAGTACCTTACTACCGACCTAATTACGCACCGATGTGTAATTCCTACGTTATACCTTATCCTGTACCATATTTAGTTCTAAGGCAAGCCATTCAAACAGATGAAGAATCTAATACGACTGAATATACGACTACTAATGCAACCACATCTACAAGAAATGACAAAACAAAGTCGACTGCAGTTCTAAGGCTGAAAGAAAATTACGCCACGGAAAAGGTTCCAATAGGAAGAAATAAAAACAAATGGCCACTTCTTAGGCCTACATCATTTAGAAAAAAAGGCATTGAAAGGCAGACCCCGTTGCCTAAGTATAGATTAGTGAGTGTACCTAAGCACATGGCACAATATCTCATGACAGAAATGAGCGAACAAGATTCAAAAGCCGATCCACTTTACATGGATTAAATAATTTTGAAACATCATTATTACAAAGATGTATAAACATAACTAAGTTTATTAAATTGTATGAATAGGTGGCAAAGACCTTACTACATGCTATTGCAATCTTAATTCGGTAATATTTACGTGATATGTTTGACGTCCATAAATCTGTTTCTTTCGCACTCTTGAATTATGATTACAGTACGACGTCATAGCAAGGTGTTCCTTATACATAAATTTAGGTGCCTGTTATTATGTTTACACACCTTAAACATAGCTCTGATGAGACATGAGTGTTGATACACCCCTGGCTGCCTCTTCGGAGACATTTGTGGAAAGGCGTGTATTGTACATAATGGGATTTCATACTGAATTGTAATTATTTCATGATTATTAACTATATATTAAATGCTATAGTCTGTATTTAGTCATATAATTTAAATACTTAGGTACATACATACATACATACATATCATCACGCCAAGTCCCTAGCGGGGTAGGCAGAGAGTATAGAGCGCCAGTTTTCTCTAGACTTACATACCTCTCTCGCTTCGTCCACATTCATCAGTCTCTTCATACATGCTCGTCGGTTTCGAGTACTCTTAACGTTCCCGTCCTTGAGAGTCCGATCTATTTGATCCAGGTAGTTGGAACGTGGCCTTCCTCTGCCTCTTCTTGCACACACTTTTGCTTTGTATATCTGTTTTGTCAATCTTTCTTCACTCATCCTTTCTATGTGTCCAAACCAACGTAACATGCCTTTCTTCATCTTTACAATCACGCCCTCATTCACGCCAGTTGATTTGCGAATCTCTTCATTGCGGATTCGATCTAATATCGTTACGCCGCACATTTATGTACCTATTATTTAAATCAATAATTGAACCCTATAGTACCCTATAGTAGTAGATAAATCGTCATTCCGAGGACAAGTATTAATGTCTGCGACTGTATCGCGTCAATTTTGTATGTTTCCATTTCAAAAGAGACTGATGAATGTGGATGAAGCGAGAGACGCCTTTAAGTGTAGACAGAACTGGTGCTGTACTACCTCGGACTTTTTATATGAGACTGCGTAGTGACATTATGTATACATACATGCATAAATAATAAAAATAAAACACCATAATTACCAAATAAAATCACTCCTTCACTGACTGACTGACTGAAAACTTTTCAGTGCATCCAATTCCATCGTTTCACATTTTATTAACAGCAACAACTCTATTTATCACAACACTATTTAGATTTTTTTTTTAATTAATATAGACACTTGGCAATTTGTGACGTTTAATGTAAACGATTATTTTGTTGATCAATTATAATTGTTTAGACAATAGCTCGCGACACATCCAGCGTGGCCTGACCTTTCAGAAGGAGGCGAGACTGTGCGCGAGTGGCGCGGGGTCACCGAAGATGTATTTTTAGAGTTGAAAGTTCAAAATACGACGGTTATATCGTTCGCGTGCGTGTGACCGCGGGTTTCTTCCGGAGAGAGCATGAGGAATATAATAACACAGGAAGTATACAGTTTTATTTTACTTTGCATTTGATTCATGATAAAAAACCAAGAGATTGACGATAAAGGAAACATCGAGATGAAACCTGCATACGTGTAGTAGTCGTGCTTGAGATACGGCGACGGTCTAGGGCGTTCATTAGTGTCTGAAAGCTGAAATGATAATGATGATAAAGGTAAAACTAAAAGTGAGTTAGGTCGTCATTTTTCAGTTTTTGTCCCGCCTCGAAAAATCTAGATCCTCAGGTGTAGCGAACTGTTCTTTAAATCCAAAAACTCGGGAGTCCGATGGGAAGTCCGGGGTTGAAACTTACACCTATTGCATTGCAGGCGACTACTAAAAACCACTCGGTCACATCGGCAATTATTATTAAAAAAAATATTCAAAAGTATGTTCTATACATAGGTTAGTACTACTTTTATCAGAAATACGCGCATACCATCGGCGACTGGTCACCCATCGGCTATTTTTGAGCATCCATCCGGGTATGACCTCAAATCTGAACCAATGTTGCGATCGTCATACTACACATTCGGCACACTATTTGCAATAATTATATATATATATATATATATATAT
>JACCPG010001535.1:0-40809 GCA_016069955.1 Drepana arcuata
GCTTGAGTAACGGCGATGGACTCGCCATCTGTCACGTTGGCACCTAATATACCTCTGGCGGAAAGTGGGTGTGTGGGTATTGCCTATACACCTCTGCCTACCCCTTCGGGGACCCTTGTTGGAAGGCGTGAGGATATATTATTTATTATAAAATTAAAATATTAAAAATGTAATCTATAAGATATATTTCAAATAAAGATAATAATAATAATAATATACATATATGTAGTACTAAGCAATCTAAATAAATAAATAAACATATACCTATTTTATATACATACAATAACATATACATAAATATACTTACATATGTACAAGTTATAAAGAAAAATAGTATTCAAATAAAAGTTTAAAGATATCAATTTACTTTACCAGTAATCTGACTATTTGTTAATTATTGTGAATGAATGAAATGAATGGTAAAGTAAGCCTTTTTAGTGTTTCTTATATATAAGAAAAATAATTACCAATATGTAAACTACTATATACCTATATTGGTAATAAATGGTACTACTATTAATGCATTAATTCGATCAAAACTATTGTGCTAAAATGCTAAAATTGTACTTATTCATTAGATACTCACGTAGAAACTCTTAATTTAATGCAGTCGCGTTCATTGTTTATCCTGGTTGATCCTCCAGCATCTGAATCACTATTATTCTTCATTACCAGGCAAGGACTTTCTAAAACAGTTTTTCTTCACATCAGTCCCGTATTCGCTGAATACAAATTAGAATTTATATAGAAGAACATAAATGATCGAATTTTAAAAGCTTTGAATTTGAAATTTAATTAATTCTTTGAAATTTAAAAATAAAAATTATCAAAGAGCATGTTGGTGTTATTCTAACCAGTATTATTATTGTAGTCCTTGGGTAGGTTTGTATATTGTAGTCTTTAGGTATTAATAAAAGTAATTTAAATAATTTATTTTACCGCGCAATTTTTAAAATCGCCGTTGTCTTTAAATTTGCTACTTCTGACCAAGACTTTTTAGTTCTTAGTAATAGCTCGTTTTATTTTATTTATTATATCAATTCGGGGACCCTTGTGGGAAGGCGTGAGGATATATTATTATTATTATTTTTATTATTATTATATCAATAAATGCTGTGCAATAAGTAACTTGTCTTAACAAACTTTACTCTGTAGTTTTATCATTAATGCAGGCTATCTTAGATTTAAATGTTTTGATGATTAACATTTTTAACACATGTACAAAAATATGTGGTGAAATCTATGATTCGTATTTTTATTCTCTGGTCGCTTTTGACACGTTTTGTCAAATATAAGCGTCATATGGCACGTCATCATGACATTAAAGGACACAACATTTACCATTCACTAATTTCATTTTATTTCATTTCATTATTCATGATCCTACCAATAGGTAGGTACGTTAATTTAGTTGTATGTGTAGTTTATTATCTATGATTGTACCTTACAATATTACACGGGTACTTAGCATTTCAATAAATTTATAGGTAATTTGATAATCGTACGATTTAAATTAAGCTTGTTCAAACGCTTGTGTGATTTTGTTACGAAATGTTAATTGAAAGGAAGTGAAGTGAGTGCAGACTCGTACGGACTCGCTACGGTTCGGAAACGCTACTCTGGTGTTACGAGATCAAAACTAATGATCATAAAATATTGTTAACAATTGAGAATGGCGCCGAACTTGAGCAAACTAACAACAAGAACAGACGTTAAAATCGCCATAGCGGCTTCTGCTGCTATCAGTGCTTGGTTGATAAGGAATACCGTGAAGTCAATGTGAGTAGTAGATCGTGATGAATTTTGTAATGTTGCTAGTATTGGTATAATGAAGAGACCTTATTTTTTTTTCTATTTATATTCTATTAATAAGGTTTTCAGTTGACTTAAGAATAATACACACCTGAGAATAGCAGATAACTAATAAAATACATGAATGATCAACATAAAACAACTATCATAACAATAATTGACTATGGTGATACAAACTTTGTTGAGTTAGCTACTTAAATATATAACAACAATTTCTTAAACCAATAAAATAATAACACTGCCTCATTAGAAATGTGGAAAATAAAAGCTTAATGAAATTTTAAACCACGCAACCAACTACAGTCAGAGCCCAAAGGTCATTATGTCCAGTTAGTTAAGCAATTATTTTCATTTGTTTTTTTAACAACAACACGGGTGGCAAACAAGCATGCGGTCCGCCTGATGGTAAGGTTACCGCTGCCTATGGACGCTTGCAACACCAGGACCATGCAGAACTCCATGTTTATAGTAGAAATTGCTATTGTAACATACATATATACATACATACCATCAGACCATTTCTCACACAAGGTAGACAGAGTAGAGTGCTAGTCCTCTCTAGACATAGATTAAGTATGCTTTGCAATAATTTTTCAAGCAAATTTTTATCTTGATAATTTAAAAATTTTACCAATCCTCTGGTTTGCTTACATTATTTCTCCAATACTGAATATAGTAGAAATATTAATATAATACAACACAAAGCCAAAAATATATATATATATATATATAGTGGTGGCCGAGTGGTTCGAGCAGTTGCCTGCGACGCAAAGGTTGCAAGTTCGAATCCCGACTGTACCAATGAATTTTTTCTGAACTTAAGTACAGTGATTAGTCACAGCACGAGCTTTACGGTGAAGGAAAACATCGACAGGAAACCTGCATACGTCTGGGAAGAAATTCAAAGGCGTATGTATAGTATGGACTCGCCATCTGTCACGTTGGCACCTAATATACCTCTGGCGGAAAGTGGGTGTGTGGGTATTACCTATACACCTCTGCCTACCCCTTCGGGGACCCTTGTGGGAAGGCGTGAGGATATATTATTATTATTATTATATTATTATATATATATATAAAAATAAAATATTTTTCAGTAGTTGCCTGCAACACAAAGTTTGCATGTTTGAATCCTGCCAGTATCAATGAGTTTTTCTGAACTCCAGTACAGTTATTAGTTGCGCCACAGATCTATATAATCTTTTAATAATTTTATTATGATGAAAATATATAGAGACGAGACACCCAGTTCTCTCTAGACTTCCAAACCGCTTTCCCATTGATAATTTTGCATTCTCATGATGTTCCCATCATGAAAGTTATTTTTTATGATTGTCTTGAGCTTATATCACATACCTATATATTTCAGTATGTATGGATATACTTTTTAAAGTATATACATATACATAAGCCCTTTGACAATGCTGCATTGCTGCCCCTCAAGAATGTATATCAGTTGGAATTGAATACATTGCATCAAATGGAAATGTATTATTCAGTTGACCTGCTGTAAACCCATTCCAATGCTAAGTTACTTATTGTCTTGAATAATTTACCAAGTTTGGTATAAAAATTTACTGTTTTTAGTTTTATTTATTTATAAATGTAACTTAAAATTGTAAGGCTCGAAATTTATGGAATGCCTCCTAAGTTGTACTTAATAACAATAATAATATATCCTCACGCCTTCCCACAACAGTACCCGAAGGGGTAGGCAGAGGTATATTAGGTATAAGTTGTATTTACTGTGTCTAATTTATGTATATTTCTTCAGAATGCTAAATACATATTTTTTCAAGGTTTAAGGGGTCAGCAGTAGTACTCTTCTAGTCTTGAAATACAAATTAATCTATTTATATAATATTAACAAAAAAAATTGCAGTCAGTCAAACAATGCCAAAAAGTCAAGGAAGCCACCACCAGAGGATCAAATACAGTACATGATAAAATCCAAGGACACAAAGGGACCTAAAGCACAGATTGACGCAAGGTTTATTGCAGAATTCAAAGCATTATGGAAGATCATGATACCTGGGCTGTGGACCAAAGAGAGTGGTTTTATGGGACTCATTGCCATGTCGCTGATATCAAGGTCAATGTGCGATCTTTGGCTTATACAGCATACTACTTTAATAGAAGGGTGAGTCGGATTATTACATATTTTAGGTTGTTTTTATGTTCAAGGTTAAGTGAGGATTGTTTTAGGTAGAGTTAGCTACCATTGCTTCACATCTTATGAGATGATATATCAAATGTAAATCTATTGTTACTCAATCGTAACAGGCAATTTTATCCCAAACTATGCTTATGTTTGGTTATTCTCTAAGTAACATATTCTTCATCTGTGGCTCATTCAGACTTAGTTACAACATTGAATCAATTTACTCATACATGTGAAGGTGATACCTGAATTGCAGTGTCCATTTGGAAATCTAACTGCCTAAGTATCTGTACCTACGTACCTACGTAAGAGAAAGATCTTTTCAAATAATATAAAACTAAAAGTATATAACTTATTAAATGAGTGTCGATTCTCACATTAGATATTTATTCTGTTTTTCTTATAGATAAATGTAATAGTAAAATAAAATTATTATGAAAAAAATAATTGCAAAGAAAATCTGTAAATGTAATAATAATAATATATCCTCACGCCTTCCCACAAGGGTCCCCGGCCCTCCGGGGACCCTTGTGGGAAGGCGTACACCTCTGCCTACCCCTGTAGGCAGAGGTGTATCTGTAAATATATGCTGTTTTAAGGTTTTCCTTTTTTGATTAATACCAATTTGATTAATACCAAAATATGCAATGAAAGCGATATAATCGCAGTAAAATTTGTGTTAAATACCTACGGTAAGGTGTTTTTTTATTTCGAAGATCATAAGTTTTTTGGTTACTCGCAATGAGCAGTTTCAATATTAAACCTTTCTGCATGAACAGCACAAGTAATCACAATGCAATTGTATTTAATGGGAAGATTGGGACGACCATAGTCTGAAAACTGTGGAAATCACGTATGCCCAAGGAGTCGTGCCTACGGATTCGAGCAGCAATAATTTGTCCAAATAGTAAAGTCTGTATAGGTATTTATACCGTTTATTTTGTCATCTAGTGAAGGGAAAAATCATATTTTTCCTTTTTGTGCGCTGGTATAAAAATATTTAAACTGGGAATGCCCTACACTGAAATAAAGTTTAATGGAAATTTATTTATAATCATTAAAGGTATTTTACATCAGTAACGGGATAAACACATGAACTCGATGAATGAATGATTGTATGATTTTTTTGTATTGTGCCTTGAGATATATATTTATCCTCAACCTTGTTGCAGCTCGATCATCTCAATGAACCATAGCGAGTTCAAAAAACTGCTGATGAATTTTTTCGTGGCTATGCCCTTGGTAAGTATGCAAACATTTTAGTTAACACATATCAGCGCACACAAGTACCTCACGCTGCAGGCCAGTTACAGTAGAGCCAGTTCACTTACGAACTGTAAGTATTTCGCCTCATTCATCAGCCTCTTTATAAAAACTTTTGAAAGTAAGTCATACTGTGACGTCTTATTGCCATCGTTACTCAGGAATATTTAAGGAAAACGTTTGTGATGCCTAAAGCCATACGCCTTTGAATTTCTTCTCAGACGTATGCAGGTTTCCTCTCGATGTTTTCCTTCACCGTAAAGCTCGTGGTGTGACTAATCAATTAAGTAACTATAAAAAATAACTTATATAGTCATAATCAGCTTGTTCGTCATCAAGATTAAGGATCTGTTATTATGTCTTCACTCCCTCTTACTCTCATATCCGAAGGCGTAGACAAGTTATTCAACGTTACAGATGGCGAGCCTGTCCTATCCTTCATACGCGATACTTTACATTACGAGATGCGTTTTTGATTTTCCTTCTGACACTTAAGCAGGTTTCCTAACGACTATAGTTCAGTGTAGAACTAGTGCTTTGATAACCACTGGAATTTGGACCTGCTATCACAAAGACTCCTTGTTTCAGATATCACTAGTGAACAACGTACTGAAATGGAGTATAGGAGAGCTAAAGCTCAGAATCCGAACTAATCTGACGCTACATCTATATCAACAATATTTGAAGTAAGTAAAAGATACAATTCACCTTATCAAACATACCTTATACATTTGGCGTGTTATCTGACCTTGATCATTTGTCATATACTCATATACGTTGGAATGACGCATATCAATTACATTTATTGAACTGTCACTCAGGCAGGTGCAAAGGTTACAAGATTGTTAGCTGTTCATAAAGCTTGAACCAATATTCAATGGCCATATGACACCATATTCTGTTAAGCTCTACCAGGTCTGTTCATTTTGGTTGTGTATAACTATTAAATGTTATCCTGTGAAATTCTACAGAATGGTTTAAAATATACTCCAGAATATTATTTAAAATTATTCAATGTATAATGAAGTCTGCTACTTCGTCGATTCTGAAGTGACGTAATCTCAAGCGAGTAACTGTTTCACGGTTTGGACGCGGAAGTCTTATAACGATTGTAAAATTAAAAGGCATCTTGTCTATAAGATTAGTATACGGAGCTATTTTACCTTTCACGAAAGGAATAAAATTTATCCTCGTTCCTCTTTCTGAGGAAATACGTCTATTGTGAAACTACTTGAAACTCGATTGAATAAACTTCTTATTATTAAGGTTAAAGAAGCTTATTTCAGTAGCCCTCGATCGAGGAGGTTGCACTAGAGCAAGACAGAAGGGTGGTTTTGGCCCATCAGTGGAACATAGGAGGCAAAGAAAAAATAAGATCAACTTCCCACAAGGGAAGGTAGTGGTGTCGCACACTACCTTCTCTCCCGAGATAAATTAAGTGACATGGCAGATGGGAAATCCATCGCCTTTTTTGAAGCACGGACAAACGATTTTAAATTTATTTTTAAACGTATACAAGTTTCCTCTTGATGTTTTCCTCCACCGTAAATACAGACGGGATTGCAACTTGCAATCTTTTCGTTGCGGTCGACTACTCGATTCATTCAGTCGCCACGTCTACTGATATGTATGCCAGAGTAACCCACGATATCAATAATTTTATCAGTAATTGATAACGTTGCCTCATCGATACATAATTCTACATTCGAATTAATCACTAACAATATAAGTAGTGTATTTATGACGTAACCAGGGTCAACTAGAACGTCGTCAATTTGAGAAAAGAGGTTTTAGGTAGTCATAGACGTTTTTATGACATTCACACTTTTTGGCAGACTTTTATATAGTATTATAGGTTTATTTATTTAAGACGATTATGTAGCAAACAAACATGCGGTACGGTAAGCGAATGGTATTCGCCGAATACCACCGCTTATAGACGCGTGCAACATTATATATTTTTCATTATTTAAGTTCAATAACATTTTGATGTAAGCAAATGAATCTTTGAATTCAATCGAGTGTGTAACGTAACGTTGACTTCAAATCTGTAAAATCATGCTACACGTTTCATTTGTTATTCAAATTTGAAGGAAATGTCATTTGCGGTCAAAGTGACTACTTTCCTACAATGACACAAACAATCTATTTTTATATGTAGATAGTCTATGACGGACAGAAGACATTTTTGGTCTAGCAATTCAACCCACATTATGGCTCTTTTTATACCACTAAGGTGACAAACAAGTATACGGTCTGCCTGACAGTAAGCGGGTTCTGCCGCCTACTTATGCTTGCAACACCAGGGGTATCATACCATCTTGAAAAACTCCATGATGTACTCTCGGGGGTAAAACTCAACGGGGAGTTGATTCAAAGTCTTAAGCGTTCGCGGAAGGAACCCTCGGACTTTTATGCAACAATAGCTATGCCACGTTGGTACTGTTTAAATTGACGCGATAATAGCTAATGGCCCCATGACCTATTAGGTATCAAGATCAAATTGTCTTTAGTCAAGGGTAAGAACCTAACATTTAGGTGTGTTACAGGCATGTGTGAAAAACATGAACTTTGATCCTCGCTAGTTTCACGAAATTAATATAAATTTAACAAACAATACGGGGCAGAAAAAATTACAATTATAATTATTACGAATTATAATATTTAACATGAGAATTTTAGAGCAGTTTTTCCCTAGGACAAAGTCCACATAGGGTTTGTGTAAATCCTTACTAATATTATAAATGCGAATGTAAGTTTGTTTGTTACGCTTTCACGTAAAAACTACTAAACCGATCATCATAAAACTTTGTACACATATTCAAGGAGGTATTAGAAGTAACATAGGATACTTTTTATTGAAAAAAAAAACATTTTTACGAAAGATATAAAAGCCGTCCACGCCGACGAAGTCGCGGGCACAGCTAGTGAAAAATAAATCCTTTTCGGGTGTAACTCATGCGCATTTTCTGCCTGGCCGATACTAGGCTCTACCATTTTAACGTCCGTGATCAGCCTATCTAGACATAATCCCTTTTTATGTTAACAAAATTTGTATGGCAATGACATTAGCTGCAGAAAAGTTTTCGACAGATAACTCCTAACTAGAAGAAACAAAAAATATTATCGAGTATATCTTACTATAACCATGCTTGTAATGTATAAAATAAACTAGGTTTGAATATGTTTATTCGGCATCGTAACCGGTTTGCGTCTATAACCTTGTACTGTGATATAACCGTGTGATGAAGGAAACGTCGAAATTTTAATTGTTGTCTCGTTATGTTCTACTAACTACACTTAATGATGCTGTCAACTCGTTCCTGGGTTAATGTTCTTAAACATGCAATTTTTATTTCATGATGATTATGATAATAAAATGAAAATGATGACAATAAAAATCTATTATTCAAAGTAAGGGACACAGGGTACACTTATTGAGTGTCACATTTAATGATAAAACTACCGTTAAATCCCGACTGTACCAATGATCTTTTCTGAACTTAAGTGCCGTGATTAGTCACACCACGAGCTTTACGGTGAAGGAAAACATCGAGATGAAACCTGCATATGTCTGAGAAGAAATTCAAAAGGCGTATGTATAGTCGTGCTTGAGTAACGGCGATGGACTCGCCATCTGTCACGTTGGCACCTAATATACCTCTGGCGGAAAGTGGGTGTGTGGGTATTACCTATACACCTCTGCCTACCCCTTCGGGGACCCTTGTGGGAACGCGTGAGGATATATTATTATTATATTATATGGAAACGAAACGAAAGTCCTTGAAACTTAGTGCCAAGCGTAGCGGCCGTGGGTTCGAGTGCCTAGTTACACAAATATTCGAATCCAGTTTTTCTGAACTTAAGTACAGTGATTAGTCACACCATGAGCTTTACGGTGAAGGAAAACATTGAGAGGAAACCTGCATACGTTTGAAAAGAAAGTCAAAGACGTATGAAGTGGTTGCAATATTGACTCAATGTATGTATATTCGTGCTTGAGTAATGATATTTTGTTTCAGAGGCTTCACGTACTATCAAGTGACGAATCTGGACAACCGAATATCGAATGCGGACCAGCTGTTGACCACTGATATAGACAAATTCTGTGAAACTGTAGTGGACCTGTACAGTAACGTCAGCAAGCCGCTACTGGACATCAGCATATACCTCTACCGGCTCACTGTCAACTTGGGGGCTTCGGTTAGTAGCTCATATGTATTATTAGCCATGCCACGCGCGTAAAATTTGATTTCATCGATAGTTTTCTTTTTGAAAAATTGGAAAAAACATCCACCTATCAATCTCTGGGCCAAATTTTCCTGGGCCAATTCCGTTTATCCGTTCGAGCGTGGTAGAGTAACAAACGTTCTCACAAATGGTTTCGCATCTATATCTCTATATAACTCAAAGGTGACTGACTGACATAGTGATCTACCAGCCCAAACTACTGGACGGATCGGGTTGAAATTTGGCATGCAGGTAGATGTTATGACGTAGGCATCCGCTAAGAAAGGATTTCGATTAAGTCTACCCCCAAGGGGATAAAATAGGGGATGAAAGTTTGTTTGAAACTTTGAAAAATTTTGCTGCGGGCTGAGACTTTGCATGCATAAAGCTACTATGACGTAGGCATCGCCTATACACATACACCCATCCAAAATAAATAAAAAATACTGCGCAAAGTCACTATCCCACGCGGACGAAGTCGCGGGCACAGCTAGTATATATATATATATATATATATATATATATATATATAAAGGAATGTTTGTGTTTATGTCCTTTAGAGAATTTTAAAGAAATTCTGTGTTTCATCAGGTGGATTCGAAAATGGTTAAAAAAATAAATGCCACCAGGTCCGTGGCATTTATTTTTTCACCCAAGCGAAACTGGGCGGGACAACTAGTGTATAATATAAATAGTATTTACTGTAAATTTTCAGTCGTTTGTGATACCTACAAATTAAAAGCTGTACATAAAAGTTACATAGAAAACAGAGTTCAGCATACTCTTGAGTCTCATATCTTAATAAGTGTTGCCTTTCAGACTCCTGGTATCATGATGGCGTACTTGTTACTCTCAGGAGTGCTCTTGACACACATGAGGAAGCCGACAGGTTTGTATGATTAGTTTGGCGACATTCCAGTTCATACATACATATCATCACGCCGAGTACCTCTCGGGGTAGATGCAGAGAGTAGAACGCCTGTTATCTGGACTTACGGTCCTCTTTCGCTTACTGTTTCTCGATTCGAATGTTACTTAGGTTATGTTTTATCAATGTTTTACTTGTGAGTGTGAACGTGAATCAATTTATATGTAACTAGTTTTCCGCTCACGATTAAGGTAGTGTGAAATTTGTATGTTGCAGAAAAGATTAATGTTGACCCATTTTCCTCCTCGTATATACTCTGTTTTATGTGTTTTGTCATGTCCTCGTGATTATATTCATACCATAAATATTCATTCATACATATTGTCATGCTGAGTCCCTATCTTAGTAGAGACTAGAGATAGAGTAGAGCGCCGGCCGGAAAGATTTGAGCGCCTGTTCTCTCAGGATTTTCAGACGAATTTTCATAGTCTATCTATATACATACAATTTACCGCGATTGAAAGATTATGACATATTTATAAGAGGTATTGTGGTCTCTAAAGTAAGCACTTGGCTATAAAATGTGTTCTACGAGAAATACACACCTTGCCTGCTGCCCTATTGTATGCGGCATGTTAAAATTATTGACATATTTAAGCTGCTAGCGGATTCACTCACGTAAAAAAACTCGTGTAAAATTTCTTTGTTTGGTTTCTTTTCATGGAACAAAATTGCTTGTTAAGCAAGCTAATCCTTCTCTGAGCATGTTTATGAAGCGATTTATGTACATATGTGGTTAAAGCGAAAGAGGTCTGCCAGTCTAGGGATAACTGGCGCTCTATTTTCTCTCTAAGTCTTATATTTTCTTCTCAAACATATGCAGGTTTCCTATCGATATTATCTTTCATCGTAAAGTCACTGGTATGACTAATCACTGTACTAAAGTTCAGAAAATCGCATTACTACAGTCGGGATTCGAACTTGCGATCTTTGTATTGCAGGCAACTTTTGGACCACCACGGATCATTTATTAGATTAATTTAGCTGTGTCTCAGGTTGACTGTACTGAAATTAGTAGTTGTATGTCGTTTGTATTTATCGTCAATGATAAAATCATTTCAGCTCGGATGACAGTACAAGAACAGAAGTTAGAAGGAGAATTCAGATACGTCAACTCCAGATTGATCACAAACTCGGAAGAAATTGCCTTCTATCAGGTTAGTTCAAACGCAAATTTTCTAATTATTAAAATATGTATAAGTCAAATAGTTTACGAAAACTGAATTAGATACTAATGAAACGTTTTACACAAAAAATATATGGAGATGGAAGTAAATTTCCCATATCTCAAATTTTGCCTCTTGCGTGTCACTATTGTGTGGTCTTCTGCCTCTCAGTATAGTACATACTATGTGGCGTAGCTAGGTAAAAGGCCCAGGCTTAAAATGAACTAGGGCCCCAACTAAACTATTTAAAATCGTTTGTTCCGTATTCGACGTACTCCAGACTCGTAATCCAGCTTTTACTCTAGATACGTCGTAATACAGTCGACTCCATAGTAAAATTAAAACCACATACAAATTGTAATTTATTTTAATGAACAAATTAAAACTAAGCTGCCATTATTAAAATCGCATGGAACCTGGTTACGTTATATTCCTAATGTGGGAGATTTTTTTATTAGTTAAATTTTTTGTTAGTAAGTCAGAGTGACGACCGTCTGGTCTAGTGGTTAGAGCTCCTGTCTGTGAAACTTGAGGTCGCGGGTTCGAATCCCGCTGAGGGCAGATATCTGTGTGATGAACACGAGTATTTGTACCTGTATTTGTCCTATGTATTTATGTACATATATCTATCTATATAAGTAAATATATCGTTGTCTAGTTACCATAACACAAGCTTACTTGTGGGACTAGGTCAAGTAGTGTGGAATTGTCCCAGGTATTTATTATTATTAGAGTCCGAGGGACACTGACACTGCCCCGTCTTGTCCTCCGGTAGCTAGGCCACTGAGTGTACTACGTGAATGGTTTCTCGCAGGGCAACCACCGCGAACAGCTGACCCTCACAGCCAGTTTCTACAAGCTGACGCGACACTTGAGAAACTTCCTCAACTTCAGAGTCGGCATGGGCTTCGTTGATAACATTATTGCTAAGTGTAAGTATATGTTGACAAATGTTCTTTTCACAAAACTTCATGAAAATCGTTTAAGTAATTATAACGCTAAAGCGTAACAAACTCACTTTCGCTGTTATAGTTTTATTGTCATTATTTATATCGCAGTTATAAAGTTTCAAATACTTAGTATTGATTACCGATAATAAAGATCTAGTTAAGTTTTATTCGTGTTATTTGAAAAAACAAAAAAAAGAAGAAAAAATATTTAGTGAATGTCATCAGTTCACAACTAAATAGACACAACGACACAACTAAACAGTTTAGTTGTCAATGTCATGTCAGTTTGGGATGTCAGGTATATTATTATTTTTGCAATATAGACTTGACATTTGAGGTTGACTTACAAAACATGAAAAACTTACTTACTACTAAAAAGAAGAAAGAAAAAAAAAAATAAAACGCTGCCAGTATCTTCGGAGCCCTGCCTAAAGGGACTCCTTTTAAGAATATTTTTTAGTTATTATTTTGCAATATTATATCAGGGGAAGATCAAGTTACTATCCAGATTGGGATCTTCATGAGTATCTCCTCAAAACTGACGGGAATGTTTTTTTTTATACAATAAGAGAGGCAAACAAGGATACTGCATATTTACTTTTATACTGTTTTATTCGGCTACTTACGTACTTAACTCACAATACCGAAGAATCACTTGCACGTTGTCCCTCTATGTTCGGAGAGTTATACTGTGTTGACAGTATAATGGGAATAATCCCTCTGCTGCTGGGTGGATGTGGATGATTCGAAATAGGTCTGTAAGCTTTATGTGAACTGCCGCTCTACTGTCCCTGCCTACCCGTGAGTATTTCGGCGTGATATGTTGTGAATGTTTGTATTGAAACTATATCACTAACTTTTAAGGTCACCGTGTTATTATATAATATAAATATATAATATTAGGTATGTTGGTTTTCCGTAGTTAAATACAACTTTATAATTGAATTCAATTGTCGTGTGATATTATTCAAACTTTAAAACAATTCGCACTCGATGGTTATACATATCAACAACATTTAATATTTTATTGCAACATTATTCTTATAAAATAGAATAGACGCTAGTTTTTATGTCGAGTTTGACGTTACGCAGCGTTGAGCACCCCACCTATTTTTATAGTCTTAATCATCAATCAATTTATCAATTCGTCAATTAATCGTCAATTTCTAATCGAAAGGGTCGCGGAATGCGGGTCTCTATGACCCGAGTCTCTTAATTGTAGTGCGGTGTGCGCTCATAGGTAATCAGTGTGTACCGATAACACTCAAACATTAGTGGAACTTTGCACACTTACACAATAAACGATACTGAATAATAGTGGGGTGCGTCTTCGTGTTTGACACTATCTATAAATCTAATTACACAGAATCCCTCTCGACTTTTTTGTACCACTAAGGTGGTATATATACATAAAAAGCATAGATACACAATGGAGTATGTACTCTCTGGGGAAGTATTCGACGGGGAGTTCATTCCATAGCCTGAGCGTTCGCGTAAGAAAACTCTTGAAACCACGATCAGCCAGGTCTCTTTAAGTATACATACCTCATCACCACATTCAACTCTTTATACGTAGTCGCCGTTTCCTAATTAAGAATTATCCATGTTTGGTTGCAGACATAGCCATAACTGTTGGCTTCTATGCGGTGTCGAGGCCGTTCTTCGCCACTCATCACAATCTGCTAACCACAGGCTCGCAACAGGACAGATTCAAGGTAGGACTTACAAATAAGTTTTTGCTCAATACATAACATGGTATAAGGCCCTTGTTGGTTACCCTACCCAAAAACCTTTTCTGTTCACGCTCACGGTATCCATTCTACGGCTGTGACGTAACATTTTCTGCACCCAATGTCATTGCCATACAATGATTAGTATGAGCGAGAACAGGAGAAAGGGATTTTGTCTAGTGGGCGATGATTATCTACGATTAAGAGAAATAGAAAAAAGAGAAGAAGAACTTCTTCTCAATATTCTGTTTTTATACTTTTTCAACGACTGCCACTCCTCCCATACTAAGGTCGGCAAAAGATACTTGAAATATAAGAACTTAACTCCTATAATCAACCATTAACCTATATTACAACAGGTTGTTTACTACCTGCTATATTTAGTAATTACGTATACTGTATGTAATAGTGTATCGTTAATATATTCAAATGGAGTTCTCAAGCGGTTGACTTTTAAATATGTACAAAAGTCGACCTATGTATTTAACACAATAAAATAGTACGCTGACATTAATTAAATGTCCAGTTTTAATTGCAAACTAGCTTTGCGCGCGTCTTTACCAGCGTTAAATATGATAATAGGAAGGTTATTTTTTAATACCAAACAATAACGCGGCCCGCCTGATGGTAATTGGTTACCGCCGTCTATAGACGCTTGCAACACCAGGGGTATCGCTCGCTCGTTGCCGATCCTATATAATAAACAAAATATATAGGTATAATAGGCATAATAATCTATAGCCTTTTTTTTGTGTGTGAAGTTTTCCCTCACGTCGAATAAAAAGATAAATAATATAATAATATACCCTCACGCCTTCCCATAAGGGTCCCCGAAGGGGTAGGCAGAGGTGTATAGGTAATACCCACACACCCACTTTCCGCCAGAGGTATATTAGGTGCCAACGTGACAGGTGACGAGTCTATAGCCGTTACTCCAGCATGACTATATACATACGCCTTTGATTTTCTTCTCAGACGTATGCAGGTTTCCTCTCGATGTTTTCCTTCACCGTAAAGTTCGTGGTGTGACTAATCACTGTACTTAAGTTCAGAAAAACTCATTGGTATAAAAAGATTGGCTCAATAAACGGGCTCTAGACACACCTCTCGACATTGAATTTGAAACAGATGATATTAGCCAATGTCGTTCTTGTTATTCGTATCATTGAGATCATTATTATTTCAGCACTACTACACGTACGGCCGTATGTTAGTGAAAATGGCTGAGGGTATCGGTCGGCTGGTGCTCTCGGGCAGGGAGCTGAGCAAGCTGGCGGGGCTGACGTCACGCGTGACGTTGCTGCGGTCCGTGCTCGATGACGTCAACAGCGGCCGCTACACGCGGACCATGGTCGACAACCACGCGCACACCGACAATGGTTCGTTGCTTACTTCATAATCCATTTCTGATCTGAATATTCATAGGTGTTATTATAATTCTTCTAGTTTTCTAAGACAGCGGTGTGTGTGTGTGCTTGAATAGTCATCAAAAATAAAAATAAAATTCCTATTAATACTATAAATGTGAAAGTTTGTAAGTTAGGATGTTTGCGGTTCTCTCACGGCCAAACGGCTGAACCGATTTGGCTGAAAGTTGGAATGGTGATAGCTTATACCTAGGATATAGGCAATTTTTTTTATACAGAAATATTCAAAGTTCTTATATTATAATGTATGATGCTCTTTCACGGCATAGCGGCTGAACCGATTCAAGCAGGAAAATTTCCAAAGCTACTTTTTCGAACTCCACGCGGTCGAAGCCGCGGGCATAAGCTAGTTTAGGAATATATGTTAAATGTTGTTTGGTAGTGAATTGGTAGTGAATAATGTGAGGTTATTATAATACATACATACATATCATCACGCCGAGTCCCTAACGGGGTAGGCAGAGAGTATAGAGCGCCAGTTCTCTCTAGACTTACATGAGATTATTATAATAAGGTGTTTAGATTTTTCTAATGAGAAGTATATATATATGCTAAAGGATTATAATGAAATGTATGTATGTACGTCTGTGTGTAGGTATCCCGTCGCTGCTGGCCCCGGGCGCGGGTCGCATCGTGTACCAGGACAAGGTCATCCGCTTCGACAAGGTGCCGCTCGTCACGCCCAACGGGGACGTGCTCATACAGGAGCTCAGCTTTGAGGTCAAGTAAGTCACCCGAAGTATTTACATCAACTAGGTTACGGCATGTTATTATTAATATAATAATAATTAGGACACTATATAAAAAAACACTGTAGTTGCACGCTGGAATATATCCAGCAAAACATGTTTGTACTGTAAATTTGAAATTGTATCGTCTGTTTGTACCATGTTTTTGCAAATAAAATATGATCATGAGGATATATGGATCTTTGTTGATGGTATAAATAAACCAGCTCAATGTGGTATTCTACCTCCAGGTCGGGTATAAACGTGTTGGTCTGTGGGCCGAATGGCTGCGGCAAATCATCAATGTTCCGGCAGCTGGGTGAACTGTGGCCCATCTTCGGCGGCACGCTAACTAAGCCGCCACGCGGGAAGCTGTTCTACGTGCCTCAGCGGCCGTACATGACCCTCGGCACGTTGAGGGATCAGGTAACAATCCTTGTGGTCAGGGCCTTCAGAGCACTCACAAATGAGCTCCTCGACATATAAATAGGGGTGCTCCGTTCTGCGACTACGCCTTGACCTTAGTCACCTAAGCCCAAACCTCAAGGTCGTACTGTTTAAAGAAACTACTCAACATAAGTTTGAGCGAGCGGTAGGTTTATATAGTTTTTGTTAGTTAAGCTACAAATTTAGTGACTACATAGGTGATTATGTAGTTGAGTAGTTTCTGTAAACAGTGACAAAAAGGAGTCATTAATAAATTGTCATAAAATACAACATCCCCGTTGTCAACTACAAATTTATTGAGTCCTTACATAAAACACAATGAACCAGCTGATAATACTGATGATGAACTAATAATAGTAAATAACTAAAAAACCTAGTTAGTCTAGAGAGAACTGGCGCTGAATACTCTCTTCCTCCCCCGTTAGGTACTCGGCGTGATGTATGTATGTAAAAACCCTAATATTAATTGCTTCCATACACATAGTTTAAGGACCGATTAACGAGCGAAAGAGAGCGCGAGACAGAAAGAGAGAGATTTTGTTAGCGAGTGGTTTGTTATTGTGCTCATAACATTATATGAAACAGACATGCCGCGAGACAATGATCTCTGTCTGAGCGAGAGGGAAAAAAATATTAAGCTAGCGATTGGTTGTTCCCGTGTGCTCATAGCATTATATGAACCTGAAAGATGCCGTAAGACAAAGATCTCTGTCTGTGAGAGAGAACAATAGTTGTTCCCAATATGTAAGTGGTGTGTGCGTGCGCAGGTGATCTACCCGCAGACGCGCGAACAGATGTCGCGGCGCGGGCGCACGGACGAGCAGCTGCTGGCCTTCCTGGAGACGGTGCAGCTGGCCTACCTGGCGCAGCGCGACGGCGGCTGGGACGCCGTGGAGGACTGGATGGACGTGCTCTCCGGCGGGGAGAAGCAGAGGATCGCGGTCAGTCTCGCACCTCCCCCCCTCCCACTACCACTGCCACTGCCACTTCGCTTCACAGTGTTTTTATATAACACTAGCTAGCTGTCCCGCCCAGCTTCGCTCGGGTGAAAAAGTTAAATTGCCCGTAAGACGATCGCAGCGCCATCTATCGGGTCTAATTGTAAATCTAAACCATTCTCGAATCCACCTTAAGACACACAGAAAAGGATAGCTTCGCCCGGGTGAAAAAGTTAAATTCCTGAAACTCTATCGCAGCGCCACCTATCGGGTCCAATTTAATATAGCCTATGTTCACCGGAGATAGTGTAGCTTCCCAACAGTGAAAGAATTTTTCAAATCGGTCCAGTAGTTTTTGAGCCTATTCATTACAACCAAACAAACAAACAAAGTTTTCCTCTTTATAATATTAGTGTAGACAGGAACAGCTTCCCGCCCAGCTTTACTTGGGTGAAAGAATAAAAGCATCGCCACCTATCGGGTCCAATTGTGAATCTAAACCATTCTCGACTCCACATGAAGACACACGGAAATTAAACCATCTTTGCCTACCCCTTCGGATACCCTTGTGGGAAGGTGTAAAGATACCAGGCCATAGACGGTAACTGCTTATAGTCCAAGAGCCCTCGACGACATGACCTTCGTTATTCTATAAAACTTGAAAGTTTTTTAATGTGTCATACGTTGTTTCGAAAATTGCTTGAGAAGTTGTATCGTTTTAGATGGCGCGCCTGTTCTACCACGAGCCGCAGTTCGCGATCTTAGACGAATGCACCAGCGCTGTGTCTGTCGACGTGGAGGGCCAAATGTATCAATATTGCAGAGAGGTAATCTCCTTGATTTTAGTCTATAGACAGAACTGGCGCTCTACCCGTGCTAGCTACCGTGGACTCAGTGATGATATGTATATATGGGTACAATCTATCGAATCTTACCGTTAAGCTATTATGAGTAAACAAGCATGCGGCCCGTCTGATGATAAGCGGTTATCGCTGCCTATTTTGAACGGTGACACGCACGCTGTGCACCACAATCCTTTTTTCAAAGAAGAACTCCAGCTGTACTCTTATTCCCCATCCTGACCGTTCTCAGAGTAACTACTATACTAAGGCCCATTAATAACAGACCGTATTTACGTTAACAGATGGGCATCTCACTGTTCACGGTATCTCACCGCAAGTCTCTCTGGAAACATCACGACCACTACCTGCAAATGGACGGCAGAGGTGGTTATGTGTTTGGCGAAATCGACAACGAAACGCAAGAATTCGGCTCGTGATAACATCACGCTACAATCACACATAAAACAAATATGAATACATGCTAGTATGGCTAAATGCAGTTGCGGCCAAGTTGTCTGTCGTGGGGTTATAATGTATACGGGTATTTTTATTCGCCGTCCATTTTTATATTGTACGAGTGGACACAAGATTTTTTATAATAGAAAATATAACCTATGTCACTCAGGATGAATGTAGCTTTCCAATGGTGAACGAATTTTTCAAATCAGCACAGTACATTTTTGAGTTTATTCATTACAAAAATACACACACGCAAAAATAGAAATCTTTCCTCTTTATAATATTAGTATAGATATATATGAGCTGTGTCCCGCGGTTTCATCTGCCTAAATTCATAAATATGAAAATACTGTACATATACATAAAATTAGAGCAAGCCATAAATCACTTCTTATGACAGATATCTGTCGGTGAAAGTCCCGTCAGAATCAGTCCAACAGTTTCGGAGGAGACAGAAAACAAATGCTTTTTTGTAATCAGTATATAAAGGTACTTTCAAATGCATTAAGAGAAACATATTGATTTCAAATATACACTTAAATTTTATTAGTACTTAGAGATAATATTTGGCTAAGGCCGTAGTGATTTTTTGTCACCTGCAAAGATGGCAGGCTCTTACCCTTTTCTGAACTAACTTAGCATCATTTAAGTATAATAACACAGGACACACGAATAACTTTACGGTCGATGGAACATTGTGAGGTTATCTTTCTTAGAACTTCAATGAATTGTGTGGAGTCCCGAGTAGTAGTCTAGGACACATTAGTGTTGCGTTTTCATCTACATGTATCTTTTTTCTACGGTTTTATTTTGGTGTTGCCTACTCCTTTGGGGAGAATGGTAGTCATGGCTACATTCCAGCTATGTTGACACATTAACCCTTATAAGGGATATGATAAATAATCACATGCCTATAATAAAATGGACGGTGAAAAAAAACCGAAATATGTATGCTCAAATTAATTTACACATTTACTTTCGTGTTTGGCATTGTTCGCAATAATGTCGTTTATCATTATTACTAAATACCTTATAGTGTAATACTGTTATTATTACCAATTACTACGAAAATATTGTATTGTTTTTTTATGTTTTTATCCATTTATACAGATATAATCTGTAATAAAAAAAATTGTGATACTTAAAACTATTTATATAAATGCACTTTGTTCGACGTAATATTATATTAGAAAGACCTAGTTGACTTTTACTGTTAAACATTTTAAATAAAATAATGAATATATTAATACGTACCAATTTATGTATATGTTTTTTTTATATTATTAAATTAAAAATATAAGACATAAATGAAGATACTTGCAACATAATTATAAAAAATATGTTCAGGTTTAGATAAATATTGTAAAATGTTATTATTTTGTATTTACTACGATTCATTACAGAACGCAAATAGAATATATTATTGAATATGCCGCTTTATTAATAGATAGATATTTTTTCTATTTATCTTTTCATATTATTTCTTCTTTTAAAAATTCATTGAATGTGAACTCGTCAATTTTATGTCATAGAAAAAAGTCGGAAGATGAAAATCCCAGTCTGTAGTTGCTATTTGCTAGAATAAATGTCTAGAGCACTTAAATCTCTTAGACTATTGTAAATTAATAGACCTAGTCTCGAACTAAGAAAAGCGTGTACTAAGGGCACCATTTGACGATACACATATGCACAGATAATCCAAGACTAAGGTACAAATACTCGTGTTCACGCAAATATGTACCCTCAGTGGGATCGACCCGATAACCAAATAAAAATACCACTTTGCTGTCAATCCGTTAAACTCAAACATATCGAAACATTAATGAACAACGTTTATTTTTAAATCAGTTATGATTGTATTTTATCATAATGACCAACTATAAAAGTATATAGATATTGTTTATGGTAGGCATGGGTTCACCACAATGCTAGGCTCCTTTTTTTTTACACAACTCAGGTGGTAATAGCTTGTACGGGGTATGCATGCTTTTAATGGTATGCTTTGGTATAAATGTTTAATAGGTATACACCTTAATTTATCGTTACTCAATTTTCGAAAAGATTTTTAGTATCCAAATTTGAACACTTATCAAATGGTAAAAACAATCGTATTGTAAAAGCTAGGTTGTAGTACAGCCTGTATTGTGGTATAATGACCAGTGAAAGAAATACAGAGTGGAACCCTTGCCGTAAATCTATTGTGTGAATGCAAACGCATCGGCCCTTGCTGTGATAGCCATTAAGTTTCATTGTTGTTATTGAAATCTGGGTGCTGGGTCATTAAAGATGGTTGAGGATAACAATGGTTTTATGACTTATTTTACTGGTAACTGGTGTTAACTTTAAAGTTAGTGAAAGCTATTCGAGTTCCCTTTTGTAATAGAACTAAAAAGGGATATTTATTAAAAGGCCTGTCGCGCTTCACCGCAAAGCCTTAGTCAAAATATTCTTATAGAAATCTTTAATGGGTTTACGTTAAGAGTATGTTTTAATTTAAATTAATGACGATTATTAATAAAATGACGCCTTTACGTTTGTTATTATTTATTCACTTTAATATTTCCAATCCAATAAAAGCCCAACCTGCACTGGGTAAAACCGGAAAGGACCCATAATACCCATAACGAATAAGCACGATTACTTAATGAAGTCGAAGCCATCACATAATGCTATTGGCGTTATTTTGTTGCGTTAAGTTAGGCGAGAGAGTAAAAAAATCTAAAGGATAAAGGCAGAATAACCTTTACTTAGCTTCCTCGATACAAATGCCAGTTTAGTTTACATTTCTAAGTTGAAAGCCAATATATTTATCATATATACATTCCGTTGAAATGCAGTTACGTACACAACAGATTTTAAGTTTTCCCACCTAAACTCGCGCCAAGCGTCTGATGACGTCATATGACCAATCATATGACGAATAGCGGGATTTTGACGTTAGCGATTCAACGCACCTATGTAGATAGTTCTCGTACAAGTTATTGTAGTTTAGACAACATTGTACTACAATCAAAAACATGAAGTTCCAGTAAATGAAGCTTAACATTTATTAAATATTTCGCATTAGAATTAAATAACTAGTATGACTGTATATTAACCTCATAAAACCGTAATATCCCAATCATTATGTATAAGCGTAGAACAAAACGCAAGCGCTTCGCATCAGCTGTTGTAAAAAAAATTAACGGGATATCGCGAATGAAACTGGTCACACCGACGGCCACATCAAAAAACTGGGGGTCTGGCGTGACCCTGTTAATTCTATCCTGCAATAAAATAGCTGTGTAATCTAAGATAGGTCGTGAGTGGTTTTAAATAGTGTAATATTGTAAATTCTAGTGTGATTTATGTGGAAAATATGGAACGTGCCACTGGAACCGAAGTGTACGGGTGTGGCTCGCCCCAATCCTCGGACATAACGCTGAATATACATACGACTACGGGTGGTAATTTCTCTATCAGCTTGAACGGTCAAAGCACAGTAGAACACCTTAAGAAGTTAGTTTCAAAAAAGCTGAAGGTGTCAAAGGATCGAATATGTCTGCTGCATCGCGAAAGGTGAGCAACGGAGTTAGACGCCAAGCTTCTATTGTCAAACATATCACGGAAATATGTCGATACGATGACGCATCAGCGTCCTTTGACACGGTAGGTGACGTTCGATTTTATCTTTACAGGCAACTGAGGGACGGCACACTTGAAGAAAATGGAGTGCTGGATGGAGCACGCGTCATCTTGTTGCCGAGCGTCGAAACTGGACTGTTGGTGAGTGTTTCGACACCAATTGTCGCCTCATGATAGTCACGTGTTTCACAATTTTGTGAAACTAATCAACACCATTTATCTGTGCTAAACAATCTTAGTTTGTTTCTTATTAAATTTAATATCAGTATCATTTCCACCATTCCAGAGTCAAAGGCCTGAAAATTCTGTGATGCAAGCCTTAGAGTCATTGAATGACACTCAGGTGAATGACTTCTTGAGTGGCAAGTCTCCTCTAAATCTGACCATGAGGCTGGGTGACCACATGATGTTGATACAGCTCCAACTGTCCACACTCAACTCTGCCTCAAATGCCTCCCGCTCATTGAGGACTTCAACCCCCACAAAGGCCACTACATCATCAATAAGGACTAAATGTGATGCCAGGGATTCACCTAGTCCTCAGCCAGTAACTCGAACATCCATACACTTTGATCAGTCCGCTATAGACAGTGACACCAACAAACAGGAAAACCAAACACATATGTTTGAAAAACATGACTTGGAAATATTACAGGATGCCTTTAATTTGTATAGGTCAATGGCTGAAAGGAATTATGCCAGCAAATCTGAGGCTGGAGAGGAAAAAGATGAGTCACTAGATACTACAAATTGTACCTTGTCAGACATATCAGACACATCCATTGAAAATGAACAGTCCCCTATAAAGTCCTTGTCAAATTTAGTGTCGAGCCCTATAGATGCATCTACCTTGGATAGCAGAGAGGCAGCCATTGTGAATTCTGTCAAGAACAACTTGATTGACTTTTTATCCCAAAAGAAGCTAACTGCAGATCCAACACCTTCCACAAGTGCTGCATGTGACAAGCCATCAACCTCCACTACTTCTCACACTCCAGACAGTTCCATAAGTGATGACAGTGACAACTTCACTGATCAAAGCTCATTTCTGGCTGAGAGCACTATTGATGAATATCCAATGGAAAATCTGTTCAATAGTGCAGTTGACAAGGGCCTGTTTGAAGAGCAAGATGAGTCTATGATGGACAGGGAAATTTCCAACTTGGCCACCACTAGTCATGGCACTCAAGAAGCTGACGCTGGAGGAATTTTGCCCTCATTTCAAAGTATAAATGAACCATTAAAAAATAAACGCTTTCAGTATTTACTTCACAAGACTTCTAAGTTCAAGCACCCTATAGGGCAGAATAAGCAGAAGGCATTCATGCAGTCTGTTGTGAATAAACACAAGAAGAGGATGCAGCAGCAGAATCGCCAAGAAAATCCCGTACAGCCTTCAACTTCAAGGACCGAACCATACATTACTAATTCAAGGAAATTGATACTCCAGCCAAGTGGTGGACAGACAGACGACAATGCCACACCATCCACATCCAAACAAGTGTCATTCAAACCACCAGACGCTCCAAAGAAACCACAAAGGGCCCCCACCCCACCAGAAGACACCAAAGCTCTTATAGAAGCATCCAAAAATTTGACACAAAAGTTAAAGAAACTTTCTAAAGAAGTATTGACAAACAAAATAGATCTCAGAGCTGCAGAGGAGTCGATGCGCTCAAAGATTGGTCCAGGGGCAGTGATAGAATCCATGAAGCACCACGGCAAGGGAATTTATTCAGGGACTTTCTCCGGAACACTCAACCCAGCTTTGCAAGACAGGTAATAGATAACATTGATTTTATGTTTTTGTATTATTTTTCTTGATCTCTCTATAGTATCAAATAGCTATGCCCCACAGTTTCATCCAGAGGACATTTTACTTAATTGGTAACTTTTTTGTGGTGTAACACTAATCATGTGTTAATCCAGTGAATACTATATCTCTGTACCAAATCTCATCTCAATTCCTTTCGCAGTTTTTGCATGAATGAGGAAGAAACAACCTCTCACAATAATATTAGTAGGGTCTAAACTTATTTGTTATATTATGTACATATAGATATGAAATCATAGTTTAATCAAACAAAGACTGTAATTGAAGTATTTACTCCAAAATGTTGCCATTGTGACTGTATCATATTCATCATATCATACATTTTAGTATGTGTTCATTTCATCATAGTTAATGTTCTTATCAATATTATTATTATTTACAAAAGATAACTCATGTTGTTTGTATTTCAGGTATGGCAGGCCAAAGAGAGATATTTCGACGATTATTCATATACTGAATGACCTATTGTGCGCGGCGCCACCGGCTAACGCAACACAGGTAGGAATAAGAATAAACCTAAAGATAATGCTTATCTATTGCAAGTAATGTGTGTTACCCAGTTGTTTCACTGGCCTATATATATCTGACTAGACTATGATAACTACCATTTGGATAGTTTCCTTTTCCAGTATTTTCTTGATCAAAATGTGACATTAATTGTTAATCAGCTTTTACCAGTGCTAATATGTGCAAATTTATAATTTACTTTCATGATAAATGAATAATAAACCACATTCCTTTTCAAAACATATTATCTATCTAGCTAAAATTTATCTTATAGATTACTAACGCTGTCCCCAGTTACATCAGCATAACATTTGATTTCATTGAGATTGAACATATCTTATGTGTTAATCAAGCTAAAAATATATTCTCAGCTTGATTGAGAACACATTTAAAAAAAAATTAAGATTAACTTCTTATAAATTTTGTATTGTGATAATTTTCAGAAAGAGCAGAAACATTCCCAATCGACAACTTCACCAGATGAGGCCAACTCAGTGACCAGGTGCAGCCGCTGCAACCAGCCCATTTACGGCCGAAGCAAGGCCATTGAGAGTCAAGAGAGTCAAGACTGTCCCAACGGCACCTGCGAGACACCTTGCCAGTGTGCCAGGCTGGTGTCGTGCCCCACGTGCACGGCCACCCACACATGCCCCAAGTGCGACTTGGCCAACACCCTGGCCTTGGAGAACTCCAAGACGAAGTGCAAGCTGGAGCAGCTGCGGCTGGTGATGCAGCAAAAGAAGCAGCGTCGCGAGGCGCGCAAGCTGAAGACCCTGCCCTACCCCTCGGCGCCGCCCGCGCCGCGGCCGCAGCCCGACCAGCCGCCGCGCCTGCCCGACCAGATACACGCCCCGGCCTAGGCACCCCTCTACTCTCACCGAGCACCCCAACCCTCTTTCGGCACTAAAACATGAATGATTCGATTCAAAAGCGTTGCAATCGTCTCCCAGCGTACAGCTCTGTTTCCAACGAAATTGATGGTGAATGATCAACAAGCGAAATTGAATCTGTTGTGTGCACGGTAATTCTGATGGGCAGAGACATTGAGTGATGTGATAATTGTGTTTCGGCGGTATATTTAATTATTTACACAAAATTATATATTCTATTTGATTTAAGTATGAACTATAACCTATTTTTTTTTCTATTCGGGATGCGCAATGCTTATATGGACGTGTAGTGACATGGATAATTAACCGATTCTTGTGCGTTAACGGTAATTGGTATCTTGTTGAAGTTGAAGCCTTACGTGTCTCATTATAACACCCTTCGAATGCGACCGCCATTTTGTCAAACAGTATACATATAGCAGTTGTAAAAGCTACATGTATTTTGTATAATTTGCGACGTGTTCTAAACAGGTATGTGTGCATTCACGACCTCTCGAGTTCTCGAAACCACGCGCATCCCAAGCTTTCTCGAAACTTACTCCTGTCGAAATGCCTGAATTATTGCGAGCATTACTAATATGAACAATGCAAAACTGTGTATGCAAATAGTGTATTGTCTCGTATACGAGTGACAAAGGGTAGGACGCGCCTGTGCGACCCACCTGATACAAAGACAGCTTGTATTGCAGTGCGTGTCGTGTCATCAACCTCTCCGTATTGTCGCGTCGACGTTGCAGATAACATCTAGACCGCTTGTTTGGACCTAGACATATTATTAAGTGCTATTATCACATGTACAAACAAATATTAAATTAGCTAAATTACCAGTGTATAGGCGGACTTGTAACCGTTAGGATTGTCGACGCAGTTGCCTGGCGCGGCTACATACAATTTCGTTGTTATATTTTAGATTATATTTTATTGGTTCAGTCAACTTTTGGACATTTGTGTATCTAGTTTATTTTTTTTTTATAACTGTTGATTGGTATTGATTACGCTCGGTGTAAATTGACGCATAGAGCACATATCGCGTGCAAATAAAATGAGTTTCTACTACCACTATTAGGCAACTACATACCACATCTTTAGTTAATAATTGGCACTGTTATTCTTATAGTTATTTTTTATTTGTTTTCTTTTACTCCTTTCATGGAATATGTTGTTGAAATAATTAAATGTTTTCTGAATTACACCTATATTGATTAGTTTCTTTTTATGTTTTTTAATGTCTGGTACTACTTACGACTACAATAAGTTATGCCAAGAACACCAATCTATGTTTAATGCAATAAAACACTATGGTCTTACGAAGCATAGAGTAGAATTAGCTTTGTATATACATTTATAATATTACAAAAAAGGTAAGAAATTTACGCCATTTTTGGTTCTCAATTCCACAATAACTTTTACGGTTTAATTTCGTAGAGATAATTAAGGCTTGATTGTGAATTAGCGTCCCAGTAAATGCAAATGATGTAGTAACCACCAGATAGTTATGTTAAGGCGACGTGAACAGAAATACTGCTCGTGTAAAGGGGAGCAAGAAACAGCAAACGTAGAAGTACTTACCTACCCAAGTGAACATTGAAAGAAATATACCATGTTTTTAATTTCAAATCTTTCCACTCAAATCCTTCACACACTTTCGAAAAATACACCGCTCATACATTGGAATTATTATGAATCTGACATACATAGTCATACCGAATGAATCTAATCAGCCCCAAAAATGTATATATGGATTAATAAGCCTTTTGCCTATATTTTGAAATAATTTCGATTATGGTTTATTTTTGCGTATAAATAATGTAATAATTGCTCTCTGCCACACAAAATAGATAAGCTGGTTGGTAGTGCATTTCATAGTATTAATCAGTCTTCCGTATTTTCAGCCCATATTCTTATTCTAACACGCTGTATATTGATGGTCATATTATTAAATTTCATTGCTATGACGTCTTCACAATATGAGTGAAAGGGGCGGAATTAAAGACAAAAAAATATGTATCCTCTTCGCACTCTTTAATAATGACAATTGACCATGGTAATGCCCCAATAAAATATGTGTTTTTACTTGTAATAAGAATGGGGCTTAAGACGTCACCTTAATGTTTTTTTTTACGATATTACTTTCAAATCAATAATAAATGATTCCTTGCATCGTGATCTTGAAGGGTATGGTCTAGTGTTGAGCGAAAGAGGTAACAATATGATTGAAAGTTTGTATATATTCTTACACTTCTTCAACTACAAAAGAAAGGGGCGGAGCCTTGAATCATTTCATTGCGAATAATAGCTTAAAGCAAAATATACGTTCAATGCACTGCTTAGAGCACAAATTACAGCGTTGTATATTGATTTAGTTGATATCTATATATTCAACAATAATGGGTAGTCCCTATGGATGACGTATTATTGTTGGCTTATTTTATAAAGCTTATGTGTAGCGGTATTGATAAGATCTTGATATACCTCATTGTTAATAATAATATCAGAACGGATGTCTTTCATCGTAAGGTTTTGGTTATTTTTAAATGACCCTTTCGCTAACAACGACCATATCCTTATCCAAAGTGCCTAATAATGTAAGGGTGCGTGTTAGTGTTGTGCCATAATTATGTACCGATTGTAATGTCACACCGGCACTGTATGCCGATACAAATTGGAGCCTCATAATCACTTGCAATATATCGCTTTGATACATTATAGAACGTAATGATATATAATATTAAGATGTATATACATTTGCTTAGTGCTGTGTTGATCGAAGCTAATGATGCTACAGATCAAAATCTACCTAGCTTGACCAGAAGTATGAAGGAAAATGTAGTCTAATAACTAGTAGTTTTCACATTGATAACACTATCGTCCGATTTGTAACGTTTTGTTATACCTTCTGGTCAGGCTCATGTCAAGTGTTTTAGTAGGTATTCGAACTTTGTCTAACCTATTTTCTTAGGATCTCAATGAAGAAATAAATAATCACCCGTTTAATTCCCAATATCGTTTTCTTAAATTTGTTACCTTATATAATCGCCACCTGTCACGTTGGCACCTAATATACCTCTGGCGGAAAGTGGGTGTGTGGGTATTACCTATACACCTCTGCCTACCCCTTCTGGGACCCTTATGGGAAGGCGTGAGGATATATTATTATTATTATATATAATATCCGTTATGCTAAGTTGTGAGGGGAATTGTCTTGTATTTGCATGTCTAGTAAGGAGAATAAAGTTACGTAATAAAAACATATATGCAGTTTTCTAACGCACCTTTAAGGGACTGGACTTAAGTTGTTCCTAACGGTGTTAACGGACTCTGTCTGAATTTGCTTTCTAGTCGGAATTGAATGAACAGCTTACGTTTGTTATTTTGTTAAAACAAATATTAGACTTCATCGTTATATGTATGGGTGCATCGCGTATCTTCCAGTTAAACAAAAACAAAATATGTACTTGTAATTATTTTTATTATAAATTTACCTCATATATAAATAGCACATAACCCGCGCACACACACTAAAAACTACGGAAGGAACGCTGCAATTTCGTTCGAAAATAAAAAAATAATGGAAGTGCAGCGTTCCCTCCAGCAGTTATAATTATGTATTGGATGTCACGTCACAAACACGGCTTCGATCCATAAAAAAATATTCTACAGGTTGCCAGTCGTCCCGAGGACTGACTGCCGGGTCTACACGGGGAATATCTACGAAATAGTTCATAACTTATTCACACGAACGCACATTGAGACAGACCCTTCTGACGCGTGAGCGAATGACGTAACCGAGGTGAAACTTAATTACTGAGGATCTGTGACGTGAGTGTTGCCATAACTATAACAAACTGATTACGTAGTCGCGACACTCGTACACAATTCCGCTTCAACATCAATATCGAGAAGACGCAATAATACACTATAAAAAAATATTGTACTCCCAAACGTCATACACAAGACTGTAATCATAATATTAAACCTTTTTTTCAACGTCTAAGGAGTTTAGACATCCAAAAAACACCTCAGTAAGTAACGCATCGAAAGTAAGTTACAATTGATAACGCTAAAGTTATATTTTAATAAAAGACGTTCAATAAGTGTCCCTTATATGAGTAAAATATTTTTGATTTTGATTTTCAGTGAGAGAGAGTACAAGTGTCACTTCTAGTAATGTCTAGTGTTATGTTTAGAAGAGCAGCGTGCTCATGCCGCCCATCTCGGCTTGCTCCTTGACGAAGATCTCGAAGTATTGGTAGATGATGGTGACGGCCAGTAGGATACCGGTGCCCGAGCCGATGGCGCCGAGGAAGTCGGCCATCACTGAGAGCGCGCCGATGCAAAGCCCGCCGAAGGCCGCCGCCGTGGGGATGTAGCGGTTGAGCTCGTGCACCATCGAGTTGTCGCGGTGGCCGCGCATCACCATCTGCTGCTCCTTGAGCTGCTTCGCCACCTGCGCACACAATTTTTTTTTATATTTTTATCAATTTTTTTTTATTAAGTTTAGTTATCAGTGTTAAGTGATTACTCTGTGTAAGCTGTCTCACACCTGTTATTAGTGAGTAGGCTAGTCTGTATTATAGTTATACAATTTTTTTATGTAACATTTGCCTATGAACTGTTGGTGTGTCAAAGTAACCTATGAACTGTTAGTGTGTCAAAGTAAATAAATAAAATAAATAAAAATACACGTCATACTCATGCATTTCTATAGATTATTCCTATTTATAAATGCGAAACTAATTATTATAGCGAAAGTTTGTGCGAATTAATGAACTTGGTATTGGTACAGAGTCTGATATTATTATAAACTATACATTTATATATCCTCACGCCTTCCACAAGGGTCCCCGAAGGGGTAGGCTTTAACTATATATTTAATCTAGATTATTCAGTATCAATGTAATACATTTTTACTTTGGTGAAACTACGGGGCACTGACTGTTATATACTAGGACTCTGCATAAGCATAATCATAATAGTATAATTTATTAATCTTATTCGCAGTTAATCTACCTAACTATAATCTAACCTACGATCCAACGGGAACCGTGAGCAGTATCTTACTAATATTATAAAGGCGAAAGCTTGTAAGTCAGCTCAGCCGATTAGGCTGAAAGTTGATATGGTGATGGCTTATACGTAGAATTGGGAGATAGGCTACATTTTAATGTCAAAAAATTCAACTTTTTTGAACTCCGGGCGGGCGAAGCCGCAGTCAAATGCTAGTCTTATATAAAGCTTAATCATCGACCTCAATTTCGAATCAATCCAAATCCAAAGATTTTGTTTAAACAGCCATGGATCTTGACAAACTCGCGCGTCATATTGTCATATCGGCTAAATATAACATCCAGATAGAGTCTAATATTCTATTATCTATCTGATAGACAAACAAATACGCCCATCACCGAAGTTCGCAAAAGTAACCTGCTTTTAGGAACTGTAGAATTCTATAGTGATATATCAATAAACATTTCCCCAACATATAGATATTGTGCTCCTGAACAGTCACCCAGGTACAATGAAGCTCAGTACACCCCCTCCAAGAGCAACTTCAATCAATTTCGTCCAAAGGCATTATTACATCACAAGTTTGACCCACTTTCACTGAGTAGAAAGTTTGCTCTTAATACAAGTTAAACATCGATGGAACAGTTAAAAACGGCTTTAAGACAACAGTTGTTTACCTAACAGTATAATTTGGATAGGAAATGACTTATAATAGTATATATAATATGAGATGACTAGCGGTTAGTTTCTGACTGCAGAGCTTGACGTCGCAGATTTACCTCTGGCGGAAAGTGGGTGTGTGGGTATTACCTATACACCTCTGCCTACCCCTTCGGGGACCCTTGTGGGAAGGCGTGAGGAATATGAGTATTTGTACCTTAGTCTTGGATGTCCTATGCATTGATGTAAATATCTATGTATATAAGTGTGTATATCAGTCTCGTTACCATAGTACAAACTGCTTAGTTTGGGACTAGATCGGTTTGAGTCAGATCTTAATATATATAAATTACGTGTCACGTTGTTTGTCCGCGATGGGCTCCTAAACTACTTAGCCGATTTCAATCAAATTTGCACACCGTGTGCAGTTTGATCCAACTTAAAAGATAGGATAGCTTACATCAAATTTGGACCCGATAGGTGGCGCTGCGATCGCGTTTCAGGAAATTTTACTTTTTCACCCGGGCGAAGCTGGGTGGGACAGCTAGTTGTTATATAGTTATTAACTTACATCCTTAGCTGAAGAGCCGGAGACATCGATCCAGGTCTTAGAGAAGAACGCGCATGAGCCCAGCATGAAGAACATGTAGAGCAGTGCGTGGAGTGGGTCGTGCGCGATGTGCGCGAGCGACTCCGGGGGGCTGAAGTAGTAGCACAAGCCGCCCACCGGGTAGGCGCGCGCCGGCCCGCCGCCGCCCACGTCCGCCCACACGCCCAGGAAGTTCACCAGGAAGTTGCCGCTGAACTTCACTGCCAGCATCTGGAAGGAGCAATGCAGAATGTTAGGACAATGTTACACTGCAACTTGGCACGTGGCGACTCTGCCACCGTCTGTCGGGACATCATAATCAAAATCAATTCATCATTATCAATCAACAAAATATTTTTATTTCACATAGGCCCAGGTGGGCACTTATAAAACGTCGAAGAATAAGCACGGTTACTCTTTTGAAATCATTAGGCATATACAATAACAATATTTTTTCGTTACAGCAATAGTACTATATACATATCACACCGCCTCTCACTGTAGGCAGAGAAAGAAGAGCGCTCGCACCTCTTCCACTTCCTCAACATTCATCAGCATGTATAAAGAGATATACATATCCTGGCTTGTATTGTGTAACTATATATCCTCACGCCTTCCCACAAGGGTGCCCGAAGAGGTAGGCAAAAGTGTATAGATAGAACCGTGGTGCAAACGTGACAGATGGCGAGTTCATCGCCATAACTCAATCACAACTACAAATACGCTTTTGAATTGCTCTCTCAGACGTATGCAGGTTTCCTGTCGATGTATTCCTTCACCGTAAAGATCGTGGTGTGACTAATCACTGTACTTAGGTTCAGAAAAACACATTGGTACAGTCGGGATTCGAACTTGCGATCTTTGTGTCGCAGGCAACTAGTCGAACCAGCCGGCAACCACGGCTTCTTTGTGTATATTTGAAAGTGTATACCTTTTCTAGATCAAATATGAGCCGCAATTCAAGTTGTACCGTAATAAGCTGTAGATACACACGTACCTGCGAGATGACATACAAGTTGGAGACGAGCGCCGACTGCAGGATGATGGGGATGTTGGAGGTGTAGAACAGTTTGATGGGGTACGAGGAGTACTGGCCGCGGTATCGGGCAGACTTGATCGGTAGGTCCACGCGGAAGCCCTGGCGGAAATAAATGGGTTGCCATGTTATACAAAAAAAAAATTTTAAAATAAGAAATAAATCCACAAAAATCCAGCAAAATATTTAAACTATTCTGCATCACATCATAGATAATTAATTGATTTGAAATGTATAATGTGTAATTTCATAAAACCACTATTGAAACAACAATATTATAAATGATAACATAGTATCTCTATAAAAGCAAATGTAACTTCCTGCTGCCTTTTCACGCCTAAGCCAATTTTGATACAAAGAGAGAAGAACATAGACCACCCTTTTGGCACGAAAATATAACATGAAGTGGGTAAAATTGAGATTAAAATTGAATAACAAGCGAGTAAAGCCAGTTTCATACATGAGCAACTGTTTGAAATGTGTAGTGACCTTAACTTACAGACTGGCAGTAGATAGAAATGGAGTGAAGTGATGTATCCTAGCCTCAAATTAATTATTGTAATTGAGTAATATACTATATGTAATAATAAATTATATATATCCTCACGCCTTCCCACAAGGGGTTAGGCAGAGGTGTATAGGTAGTACCCACACATTCCGCCAGAGATATATTTTAGGTGTCAATGTGATAGATTGCGAGTCCATCGCCGTTACTCAAGCATAACTATACATGTATTTATATGTGTATGTATAATATTGTCATACCTGGAAGTATATGACTATAGCAAATACGAGCACTGTGGCGAGCAGGTTCATGAGGTTGGGCAGGTTCTGCCTGTAGAAGGCCTCGCGCAAGGCGCGCACTTTGTCGGGCCTCGTGGCCAGCAGGTGGAACAGCGCGATCACAGCGCCCTCGAACTCCGTACCGCGACCTAATACCACATAAAATATACTAATACTACACACCGCATTGTATGGAAACGTTGACCTTATTTCTTCATTCACTTAAAATTTAATTAATTCGTGAAATATTTCGAATCCTTTAAGGATCCTACATATATCAAAAATGCCAGATTGAGGATGTTTGATGGTCATTCACGCCACGCCAAGAAAGGCTAAAGAGAATAGGATGTTCATTGACATAGAGATTATATAGATTATTAACTGCATAATAATATAAGATATGTATTCTACCAAAAATTTCAGGAATTGTCTAATATTGTAATAAAAACAAAAAAATTAAGAGAACCATTGAGACACCCTACTTACCAGTGTTAACGGTAGCAGGGGAGAATGCCTTCCAGACGATAGTCTCACAGATATTTGTGGCAATGAACAGTGAGATACCGGAGCCGAGACCATATCCTGAAAATGAAGCCAATTTAGTATGCACACTACACTTAGGTATATAATAAGGTCTATGTGAATACTGCAGCTTTACCTTTTTGCAGCAACTCGTCGAGCAAAAGCACGATGAGACCGGCGACGAACAGTTGGATGATGATGAGAAGACAGACGCCAGCGCCGATTTCGCTTGGCTCGCCGTACATGCCAGTCATGACGTATACTATCGCCTGACCCACCGTTATCACCATGCCGAATACTGCATGACAAAAATATGTATATCTATCAAACTTATGAAGTCTGTAAGTCTAACAGAAAAGTTTTCAGAGGGTTCCAGTTTGAATTTGGAGCTGCTTGACTGGGGCAGGACCTCCACCTTAGAATCCGTAGCCAAATAACAAAATTTTGTGTTGTGTTCCTACATGATGAATAAGGTTTCCAATAATGAGCTCCATTTGGAGGGGGAGGATTGTTATATTGTGTTGGTCACAGAGGGATTGGTACCATTATGCCGCCAACACAGCATAACTCTGCAAACACAGTGGTAACGCGCAAGTGATTCTTCGGTATTGTGAGCATAAATATGGTAACGAACCAGGTGCGTCATGCTTGTTTGCCACTCTAGTTGAACAAAAAACTGTGATGTTAAACTATATAAATTGTTACTTAAATAAAACTATAGTATAAATCGCTTTTTTTTTCATGCAGTGAAATAGTGAAGCAGAAAACTATTGACAATATCGACTTCATCAGTTTATTAAAAAAATATTGTATTAGTGATAACTGATGAAATAATGTACATGTATTTATTCATAGCCACCAATGTGTGAGTAATTAGAGAGTTAAGAGTTTTTGCTGTAATTGTCAAATATTGGAGGTATGCCAAATATCACTAAGACATTGGCATTTTGCCTACACAAATTCTGAATTGCTAGGTGTTGGTCCATTCATAACATATAATTTCTTTCTCTTTGGAAAATAAAAAAAGACCTTTCATGCGATACTGATATCCTTAGATATCTACAAGATAAAACCTGACCAGACCATAGTTTATTTATTATTGAGTCTATATGTATGTGTGATGTATGGGCATTTCTCCACTAAATGGAAAATCGCTGTCCCAAGCTAATTTTATGTAATAAATCTAAAAAAAATTCAGTTTTTTCTATCAATACCGACATAGTATTAGGTATTCTTGGCACGCCACAGTTTAGTTAGTAATTTAATAATTAAATATTCGAGTAAATGAACCCCAAAAGTATCGAAACACAGTCCCCTGGTAGGTCCCTTTTCCAGAATTACAAATCTTGTTACAAATATTTCTTCTTTTGCCATTGATAATTGATTAAAAAATATCCAAATCTATTAACAAACAGGGTAAGCAACTTTACATATCACAATTATATTTGAACACTACAATTTTAACAAGATATGTATGTCCAAATGCTGTCCTCAAATTATTAAAACAGTCCCCTGTTAAAATTAGAAAACCGTGCTAAAGTCAAATTTAGTTTTGGCGCAAAACATTAGGTCCTAAAACGGAATGCAATCGGTGTGAATTCGTTTGGTTGTGAAGCTAAGCGGGCAGCCGTCATTATGTGCAGTGATACTAATGCGTCAACTTGTAAACCACTCGTCTCGGCCGTTACTGAAAACAGTCCCCTGGTAAGCCTTTTTTCTTGTATTTTAAGAGTTATAATAACGAAAATTTGTTTAAAATAATAGATTATCTAGTACGTAACCACATCTGTTTCGTTTATCTGAATGCTTTCAAATGATATTGTTTTATTAAGTATTCATGTAAAAATAACAGTCCCCTGGCCAACAGTCCCCTGTCATTTCATAGCACAGGGGACTGTTTATACCACAGGGGACTGTTTTCTTAAGTTCTGACCATTAAAAGTATTGTCTTTTTTGTAGGTATTATATTAAAATGTCACCAATAAAAGAAGCCACCTAAAACAAGAGAAGGAATACTAGAACGTATAGCTGAATATTTGAGATATCAACGACTTAAAAATTATCCTAAAAAAAAGAAGGGTTGAAAGAAAAAGGAAAGGTATCAAAAAATATATGCAAAAGAAGATTAGTTAAAGATATGGGACGTCGTGAGGATAACGGTGTAAAAAAAGGTTTGGAAAGAGCATTGTTCTAAGTAGAGTTAAAAATCATGAAAGACAATTATACAGAAGTTTTCCTGGAACTTTTCGGAGAGTGGCCATGGCAAGGGTGCTGATGGTGTTGGAGCTACGTGCAAGAGGACTGCAGATGCCATCGTTGCTGTAGGAGGGGACATTGACAGTTTGGAATCTTTTATTGAATCTGTGCAACAAAGATGTCCTGCAATTACAATGTTTGTGATTGACGATGCTGCAATTAATAATATGACTTTCGGTGAAACGGTATTCAGGAAGACGCCAAGAATTTGAAAAGTTTCAATAGTACCCTCAAAATACATCAGATTAAGTGTAAAATATCACGATGCCCTTTGGGATCACCGAAAGGTGCTGAGAAGGGTTATGAACTACCAAGTGATGAAACTTCACGTCGAGGACATTTACACAGACTCAGAATCCGAAAGCGAAACCAGGCTAGCCCATAACTCACTGGATAGTAACATTGCAGAAACTGAAATTTCACGACTGTGTGACTATATCAATACTGATTTTGAGCATAGTGCAGGGCCCAGTACAATCAACCAACAGCAGTACAATAGTGCTGATTACGTTCTAGTCAAGTTTGACGTTTGAATATCGCTATGCTGCTGATATCACTCAAGTTGATGATGAGGAAGGCGAAGTTACAGTAACTTTTATGAAAATGTGTGATAATAAGGGCCACAAGCTTAGAATGGACGAAAATTATATTTCTGATGTCAGTTTTGACCAAATCTTGCAGAAGTTTCCAGATCCAGATCTAAGTCAAAAAGGGAGGAGATACATATTTTAAGAATGGCAAAGAAAAATAAAGACTCTGATTACTTAAATAAAAATACTAATTGTTTTTGTCCATAAAACATTCCCCTGGGTGGTTACAACAGTCCCCTGTCACGGATTTGCAAAAAATCGTCCATAACTCAAAAATCAAGAGGAAAATGTGTGGGCTTTTTTAAGATATATATTCAATTTACTATTGCCCTTCATTTTAATAACAAACATTCTCAATATTAAAAAAAAATACTACAGGACAGTTTTGTATGGACGATTTTCCAAATAGCAGAGAAACACCCGTATATATATCAATTGAAATATTTATATTTATTAACATGATCCAATAAATGTATATGACCAACTTACATTTCTGTGCACCATTGAAGAGTGCTCTGTCCTTTGGTGTGTCACCAACTTCAATGATCTTTGCGCCAGCTAAGAGCTGCATAATAAGGCCTGACGTCACAATGGGAGAGATACCAAGTTCCATGAGTGTTCCTCTGTTTGAGGCCAAGATCACACGAATCCAGTAGAAAGGGTCAGCGCTGTCCGAGGACATTATACCAAACAATGGAATCTGGAAAAAGGAGGAAATGTTGCCATGTAATTGGATCTGTAACTATATTTGGGCATTATGATTATGAAATTCGTTAAGTATGTGAAATGAGTTGATTATGTTAACCTACATATTCACAAAGGATCTTTGAATATACAAGGTAAAAGACACACTTTTTCATCAACACTAACTTGTCATCACAATTTTAGACTTTTGGAAAGTATAATTGTTACTACATTTACTTAATTTATTAATTTAGTGATAAATATAGCAGAGATTTTCTGTAGTTATAAGATGAAATTAGAGTCTACATGCAATTATTATCTGTTTACAGTTCATAAGACAAATGTACCTACTAATGGCATCTACAAGCAGGCATACACATTTAAATGCTTTTATTTGCCTTCCTTATGCTTAGTTATCTAGAGAGTATATTGCCTTATATGAATTGTCATATTGCATGTTACAACTCTTCTTTAGTGGCAGCAGCAGCAACATAATTCATTAATACAGGCTAGCAATGAGAGCAGTTGCAAAAGCACTACTTGAAAAATTTTATTACATTTATATATAGTTTGCTATTTAAGCATAAGGATGTAACCCATTTGATAATTATATTGTTAAACATGAATGAATTGAATAATTAATTATATACTTCTGATATAATTAATCCTCTGATAATGGGTTATGAATATGATTACTACAAATTTCATCACTTTTCAACTGATTAAAATATATAACAAATAAATAACTAAAACAGCACTTGGTTTGAGTGAACTATTATTTGCTATGAAGGTATGATAATTTAAGACAGATCACCATAACAGAAATGTGTATACGAGTGAAAGATTTTTCAATATTCTTATTGGAACATATGGTACACATCTTTTATGAAATTGAAGTCTGTTCACAATGTATCTCAAAGTGATTATGATTGATTGAATAAGAGTAACTGAAAACTTGCAACTATGTCAAGAATAATGAATATAAAAAATGCAATTAAGTCCACTTACCTGACAGCATACTAAGAAAATAAATAGTGTAATTGCAGTCCATAGTACTTTTTCGCGGAATTGGATCTGAAACAAATGACATTCAGTTAGAAACGAACTAAATACGTATACAAAAATGATTTCAGACTTTTACTGTTACCTTGCCTACATTGTACGTGATGAGTTATAGACGCACTTTCACTTACATTCTAAGGTGAAAATAGGTTGATTTGTGTTGAAATTAATTCTCACCCGTCAGCAATCCACGACACACCTATTTATTTGCCACAAATCCAAGGAATTAAGGAAATATAACCAAACACTCACCTTCCTTTCTGGTTTTGCTATTTCTGGCAATATACTGCAGAACGGTTTAATAACTTCGAGGAATTTGACTGCAAACATAACGATACCACAGTTAAATTAGATGTTTAACACACAATAATATAACTAAAGTAAAGAAACGCGTGTAAAATTAAAAATACGTGTCGGTATTTGTACGCTTTGTATATATGAAAATAAATCAATGATACTCACTTCCCATTTTGATTTATTTCGTTTTTTCTACCCTAACTATAATGTGCACTGATCAAATTGAATAAAATCATTCAACTTTTGTTCATTGGTAATACTCCAATAGGACTTTTACGTGAAAGAGCCTGCGCAACGCCGCCAACGAGTTGTCCGCGAATGACACGTCCACAACGTCATGTCACGTGACCTGTGATGTTGGCGTGCTCAATGTTGCCTATGTTCTTGGCTCTATCGTCACCAAAGATTACAATGTATACTGTAACATTCGTCACATACATTCATGTATATGTAGAAGCAAAACATATTCAAATAGTGTTTCACTGTACTCCTGAAATTCATTTTTGATTACGTAACTTGTGCATCATAATTTGTTATTGTTATCAAATACATTTTATTCGACTTTTAATCTATTATATTCGACTCAACCTAACTTCGGGTTTAATTGTTTTAGTCAATTCTATCCGTATATACCACTTTAGCACCAAATGTCAAAGTCAATCCCTAACAAGTACTATTAGTGCCTCCTGGAAAGATGGTATTCTAGAATACCTGAAATAGACTGAAAGACTAGTACTCATATTAAGAACATTGTTATATAGATAAAAAATAATATGTCAAACGGTCTATCAAGACAAACTGTCAAAAAGTAAACCGCAAAATAGCGAAGTAGGTAACTTGCCCATGTGCGCTTCTGAATTAATGCCCCTTCAACTAGAAAATAACTAAATATGCAACAGGCGCATCGTTCTGGAACCCTTAAACAGAGCAATAAGGCTCATAAATCACGACATCGATCTAAGCGCGGTATTTCGGCGGCAGTGAAAGGTTATATTTAATTTAAAAATCAGCTGACTTTGTATCAGAATATTTTAATACAAAATACTATTATTATTTTTCAGGTAAAGTGAACGTGAAAGAGTTTGTTCGTCGAAATCGTCATGTGTTGAAGAAGGAAGAACGTCGTCACCAGGCTTTGCAAATTCGGAAGAATAAGCGTGATGATGTATTGTCTAAGAAACGCGCATTAGGCGGTTCTCGCAACCCTCCATTCTTAGTTTGTGTGGTTCCATTGAACGCGCAGCTCGATGTAAAGTCTGCCTTGGTGATTCTGAAAACATGCTCAGAGGGGGCTGTTATTGGTCAGTCTGAAAATGGAATCCTCCACATTGGGTAAGTACACATTTATATATTTGCGAGGGTTAATCTTACTCAATTAACTATTTGC
>JACCPG010001539.1:0-113967 GCA_016069955.1 Drepana arcuata
AGCCGTGGTGGCCAAGTGGTTCGAGCAGCTGCCTGCGACACACAGATCGCAAGTTCGAATCCCGACTGTACCAATGAGTTTTTCTGAACTTAAGTACGGTGATTAGTCACACCACGAGCTTTACGGTGAAGGAAAACATCGAGAGGAAACCTGCATACGTCTGAGAAGAAATTCAAAGGCGTATGTATAGTCGTGCTTGAGTAACGGCGATGGACTCGCCATCTGTCACGTTAGCACCTAATATACCTCTGGCGGAAAGTGGGTGTGTGGGTATTACCCATACACCTCTGCCTACCCCTGCGGGGCCCTTGAGGGAAGGCGTGAGGATATATATTATATATGTTCATTTAAAACCCCAATTATTAGTACATATCTCTTCAGCCCTTCCTATAAGGACTAGGCACCACCGCTGTTTCTACCCTCATTAGCATCTTTAATACAAGTAAAACAGCTCTAATAACAATAGTTCACCAAACGTACTATCTACGCCTGAATACAGGAAGCAATGACGTCACGTTCTTTTACGTCATCGCGTGTGATTATCATCAAATTAGTCACCTGTCGCGTCAATATCTCCTCAGTTTCCATGAGTCACAGTTATCCTTAGCAATAAAAGTATCCTTATGTTAATAATAATAATGATTTTTTATACTCATTGCAAATCATAGTTACGTCCGTTTGAAACTTCCCTCCCCCCTCCCCGTGTAGAAAGCTGTGCTCCTCTTCGATACGGCACGTGTCGTGAGGAGGTTCCATTTTCCGATCCCGATACCGATGGGCCCCTGTATTCAATAAATATCTAGAATAAAACATATTTATGTGTTAATTCAGCGGATAACCTATCACTATTTCAAATGTCATCTTATTCCGTTCATTAGATTTTGTGTGAAAGGGGAACGAACATCCTCACACGTCCGCATTTGTAATATTACCAGGATAAAAAAATATCTGCTATCAGTATTCTGAACTAAAGTACAGTGAGTAGTCAAACCACGAGCGTTACGGTGAAGGAAAACATCGAGAGGAAACCTGTATACGTCTGAGAAGCAATTCAAAGGCGTATGTGTAGTGGTGCTTGAGTAACGGCGATGGACTAGCCATCTGTCAAGTTGGCACCTAAAATATATCTCTGACGGAAAGTGGATGAATGGGTATCACCTATACACCTCTGTCTACCCCTTCGGGTCCCTTGTGGGAAGGCGTGAGGATATGTAAAAAAAAATATTGACGTAAATAGTAGATATTTGTGTGTTACCTTCAACAGATGTCCACAATGATAAAAAGATAAAAGATATATACATAGAGATATGTTAACGTTGACGTTTATATAATTAGTTAATTCACATTATTTCCTGTACGCTTTGTTAGTATCTAACGAGCGTTTTCCTTTTGGCAACATACTTCCCGACTTTGTTCACTAATGTCATACCTGTATCAATTTCTTAGTAGTAATGTACTGCGCCATTTTCATACAATATTCCGAGCGTACTCGTAACCAAGCATTTGTGAAGAGACTGGTTACTTTGGATAAAGTAAAAGAGATATAGAGAGAGCTCCCTCCCACTTCCCCGTTGATATGCTAGTACAGGTGTATATAGAAAGTCGTGACAGACTTTGAGCATTTTGCCATGATTCTATTCTGTATATGGACCAGTATTATTATATATGGAGACAGAGAGGCATTACCCACTCACCCACTTTTCGCCGGTCACCCAATTTAGGTGCCAGAGTGACAGATAGTGAGTTCGTTACTCAAGCACGACTATACATACATAAAATGCCTTTAAATTTCTCTCAAGCGTATGCAGATTACCTCGCGATTTTTTCCTTCAACGTAAAGTTCGTGGTGGACTAATCACGAAATTCAGAAAAACTTCAATAAGTTGCAGACAACTACTCGAACTACTCGGCCACCAAGGCTCCAAATCCATATATATTTATATCTTTAAATAAGCCACTGATACTAGACTACCTACTGGAATATATTTTTTTATCTGTTTGGAAAATTATTTATAAAGATAAAAAGCCTCATTTCAAAATGTACCAACAAACAAAAACATTAAAAACAAAGGTAAATTATCTATGTATCTATTGATCAAATTAATAATCCGGCGAAGAATATATACTACGCCTAATTATTTCCGCCAGTTAAGTAGATAACAGGTTGATAATAAGCCGAGAAAAACGTAGTCTGAGGTACATTTGAGGGCAATTGAAAAATATAATTGGGTAGATTGAACGTGGCCTAGTGTCCAAAAACTCTCATGCGAATTGACGGCGGGCTAAACATTCAGAAACTCATCAATGATTGGTTACAGAATATATTTCAACGCTGATTAGTTACCTAACCAACAACACCAGCATGCATCTCATTATATTTTCTAGAAATACGAATTCAAGGTAACAAAGCCGCAGTAGACCATAATTCAAATCGATTTTGGCTGCAAATAAGTACTGACATAAATTTGTATAGTAGGCCTTAGGAACGACCCTGAAGACAAACATCTATTTGAAAAAGACGTTGGCACATATTTTTTGCAACTTCTATTTTTGAATCATTAGTTATTAGTATTATATTCGTAAATATTTTTTTAATGTTACTTGCAGTGTTGTTTTAGTTAGTTGGCAAAAGAAACAATATGTACGTTGCCATATTTTTTTATTCCAATTGTGACTGAGCTGTTTGCAAGAAGCCTGCCGCCCTAGACAAAAATCCTTTCTGTTCTTGCTCACGCTATCGTATCGGTATCCACGCTACCAAAATCGGTATTTATGACAATTATATTAGATGCGGAAAAGTTTTGCTACAAACCAACGGATAGACAAGATTAAATGTTCGTACACTGGTTGACCACCAGTGTACGAACTTCAGGAAAAAAAAATAATCACTTTAGGAAACACTTGGGAGTGAAAGACACAAAAGCTAAAGTCATATCAACGTTCTCGCTACTCCTCCTCAAGTAATTTCCCCTGTAAGTTCCCAAATTAACTAATGATCAGTTAAAGTAGGTAAGCCCGCAATGGTTTATCGTGTAGTGTGAGAGAATGCACGTATCTCGACTAGACATACTCTATCTCTCTACAACTATAGGTTCGTGAAGGTCTGCTTAAACAGCGTCGTCAGCCGTCATTGACTATTTATCTAAAGCGAATGATTCATAATAACTATCTATATACATACATAAATAAAGAAGGTTGTTCTAAAATGCAAATGTCCTAGAATTCTTCGCGTGCGTTAGACTCGCAAAAAATTAAAAGAGCTACTGCTGATTTTGAGTTTTTTTATTATTTTGTGAGTCATCGTAACACCTTTTACACTAAGGGTCCCCGCTTTAGTAGGCAGAGGTGTAGTGTAACAGAGCCTCGGAACGTCGGAGATACGTATGCCAATGTCACAGATGGCGAGTCCGTTGCCGATTCTCTAGCACGTACGACCTCAAAAACATAACTTTGTATTTCTTCTTAAACGTTTGCATGCTTCCTTGCGTTCTATATAATATACATTTACGTATGCGTTTAATTTACGCTAATAACATAATAATGAGCATATTAGCGGACTGTGTAATTTTATACTGTCGTATAGGCGAATTTGAAAATGATAATTTAAAAGTTGCACAAAATATTATTCCTAATTGCGAAATTGAATGTGTTTGTTTGTGGCTCTATCAGGTTTTAACTGCTCAACACACCACACAACATTTGTGTTCATTAAAGACAATACGGCACCTCTCGTCCAGAAATATTTTTTTCTCCACTACGTGCCACAAGGGTCTTTGAAGGGGTAGGCAGGTGTCGTACCCACACACTTTTCATCGTAAGATATAATGTAGTTCAGGTGCGACTGACGGCGAGTCTATCGCCGTTACTCAAACACATCTTTGAATTTCTCCTCAAACGTATGCAGGCTTCCTCTCGATGTTTTCCTTCACTATAAAGATCACGGTTTGAATAATCACTGTACTCATTTTTTGAAGATGGAAAAAATTACTCTTCGGTCGTCCAACATAACAGACCTGTGGTTTAACGTAACAAACATCTCATACCCATGGAATTGTAGCGTAAGCAAAGTCGGATGCTATGGTTCATAATTCCTAATGTATGAAATATACCTATCAGCAAATCATTATATCTGAGTAGCTAAGCACAATGCATCCGGCACCGGTACTTGGTAATGTGGAAATCTCGCTTCTCACGATACAGGAAAATCAACTTGGAGACGTAGTCGCCGCGTGTCGCATTTATTATGTAGGTACTAGCTTATGCCCGCGGCTTCGCCCGGGTGGAGTTCGAAAAAGTAGCTTATGTATTTTCCTGCTAGAATCGGTTCAGCCGCTATGCCGTGGAAGAGCTACATACTTTATAATGTTAGAGCTATGAATATTCGGGATTCAAATGTATCATATATACTAATCCTAGGTATAAGCCATCACCATTGAAATTTTCACCAACAGTTTTTTTTATCTTGCGTAATTATATATTTTTTTCAATATAAAGTATCCTATGTTACTTCTAATTCCTCCAAAAGTATGTGTGTAAAGTTTCATGATGATCGGTGAAGTAGTTTTTACGTGAAAGCGAAACAAACAAACTTACATTAACATTTATAATATTAGTAAGGATACGTCTGTGTCGTCAAAACGTCAATTTGACGCTTGTGGTTAAACTTTTCGGAACTTTGCAAAGTACTGTTACGAAATTGGGCTGAAAAGACGTTTAAGTTATATGATCGGCTGGAGTGCGACATCGCTTGTGGCGTCATTTGTTTCTTCACACCTCGAAGTTCACCAATTACGCCAATCCTTAGGGAAGACGCTAAAACACTTACGTCTTCCCGCACCTTCTCCGTCACCGACTATACGTACTTTTGCCTTAAATACGTATTAACCAAATATGTTTCTTCTCTCTTCTCTTCTTGTTTCTTCTTGTAACATTTGTTATTGATAAGTGTGTGACACTGAAATGGAAATTAATTATAAATTTAGGACCTTTAAAGGTCTTACGAGGTCGTACAATCTACTGCCAAGTATTACAGATCTGTCTTTTCTTGCGGTTTTACTTATTTTCAACCGACTAAAAGAGTATGTTTTTTTAGGGTTTACGTTGTTAAATTCGTTATATATACATCAACATATCATGACCCAAGTCTCTACTACATCGTATTAATATATAATGATGATGATGTCTTGACTCGAGGCAAGCAAAGAAAGAAAGAACGCCAATCCATGAGAGTTCGATCTATTTAATTCAGGAAGTTGGAACGTGGTCTTACACTTCCCATTTCTTACACAACACTTTTGGGGGTTCCTTGTAGGACGGCATGTTTCTATATATACACATATATATATATCTAGGTTTCGTCAATCTTTCTTCACTCATACTTTCTATATGTCCAAACTAACGTAACATGCCTTTCTTCATCTTTATAATCACACCCTCGTTCACGCCAGGTGCATTGCGAAATTATTATGTAATAATTTAACAAATTAATTGAAATTATGTAATAATTTAACAAAAAATGTAATGGTCCAATTATCCTTAATGTGAATTTCCTCATCGATTTCCCGTTAGCATTACGAGTAACTATTCTAGACTTTACACCGAGGAATTTTCGTCGAACCCGCAACATTGCATCATTATTCCCGTGAAAGATTGTCACAATTGTTTCGTTTTAATTCTTCTTTCTAAGCTGAAGAAGGGAGAGAGTTCGTAATGCTAACGATTTGTGATATTATTCGGTAGAGAAGACATGAATTAAGCTTAGTAGCAAAAAGTGTTTAAGCACATCAGCTTTACTGTTAAAGAAAACCATATGGGGAAACCTGCATATGTTTGAGAAGGAATTCAAAGACGTATGTTTAGTCCTGTATGAGAAACACCTAAAAATATTAATTCTGCTCCAACGGGAATTGTTATAGGCATACGAAGGTTAAATAATATAAAAGAAATATTACTGCAATGTTAAGTAATGTATTTATTAATATGTTACTTAATTAAACTTACACAAATATTGATAATATTTTTTTATACAATAATGATGGTAAGCTAGCATCTGTCCTAGTGGTAAACGGTTACCATATACAATCTTGCTAACATACTAACACTCACATAGTCAAAGGGATTTATTTATATTCACGCCTTCCCACAAGAGTCCCCGAAGAGGTCGGCAGAAGTAGGTAGTAAAAACTACAAATAAATAGGTCTTTAAATTTATTCTTTAAAGTATGCAGGTTGAGCTCCCTGCGTGGCTGTACTGTACTTAAGTTCAGAAAATGTGATCGGGTACAATCGCCGACTGCCGAACCACTCTGTCATCTACACAAGCGTCCATAGGCGGCGGTAACCGCTTACCATCAGGCGGACCGCATGCTTGCTTGCCACACTTGTGGTATAAAAAAAAACACTGCCTTACTGTCGATGGGTGAAAATCTGTCTGTAAACATCCTTATTAAGGGTACCTTCATGTGTTTATCAAACAAATACTAAGCAAACATTACCTATCGATTTATAACGATAGCTCGCATCGCCTGTATCATGATAAAGCTATCTATGTAATCCAACACTTCAGTGTAACAGCAAAGCGAACAACTTTGAAAATGGCTTTTCTATACCACTAAGGTCAAACATTCATGCGGTCCGCCTGATAGTAAGCGGTTACTGCCGCCCATGGACACGTGTAACACACCCATTAGATTTTTTTTTATATATAGCCATCATATTATTTTGCCATCTATATTTACTTAATTATTGCAAAGCATATTAAAGATATCTCATTTTTTTAAGCTATTGCTAGCTTATATTGGTAGCTTCTATTGCGGGCCTTGAGCGTGGAGACCGAATCCAGAAATTCCGTATCGAAAATAACCTAACACCTTCAAAATTTAAACACATTCGAATATAGAACAGTTCCAAATTCAAAATTGCCGGGAAATATGGAAATGACAGAACTTAAAAGGCATGCCTAGTACGTAAGCAGCTGTTTGTGAGAAAGTATATAGGTGTATTGCATAAGTTGATACAAAATTCTATGCAATAGCTTGATTTTTTTTCGCGATTCGCGAGTGAATCCGAGGAGCCCGACTAGTTGAATATAAGCTTATACCTACATTTTGTATTAGGCATATTTAAACTTACGTAAATACTCCCAACGATAGTTATGATATTGATATATAATATTATTTGATGGTATCATCATTCGTTTGTACATGTATTATTATCATGCAGGAAATAATGTCCTGATAAGATCAGCTGTGTCACATATTTACACTTTGTAAGTTACGTAATAAAAAATTATTATCAATTGTCTTATTATATTTTGAAACCATCTTCGTACTGTAATAAAATAATAATATATCCTCACGCCTTCCCACAAGGGTTCCCGAAGAGGTAGGCAGAGGTGTATAGGTAATACCCACACACCCACTTTCCGCCAGAGGTATATTAGGTGCCAACGTGACAGGTGGCGAGTCCATCGCCGTTTCTCCAGCACGACTATACATACGCCTTTGAATTTCTTCTTCGTACTAACTTACATTATATCCTCACTCCTTCCCATAAAGGTCCCTAAAAGAATAGGCAGAGGTTAAATTACACTTTCGTTTGCCGGAGATACAATTAGTTGCCAACGAGGCAGATGGCGTTGTTCTAAGCATAGCTAACTTCGCCTTGGAATTTCTTCTTAAACGTTGTTTCCTCTCGATGTTTTCCTTCACCGTAAATCTCGTAGTGATTAATCACTGCACCTATTTTATATCAGAAATTAATAGGTGCAGTCGAGTTTAGAACATTTGCAGGCGACTTCTCGACCAATCTGCCACCACGGCTAAAACTTCCTTTAACTTTAAAGTTAAGGAGGACAGGGCATGCAATTATTACCAGTTCTTCTTTTTTTTTTTATACATCTAGAGTGGCAAACAAGCATACGGCCCAACTGATGGGAAACGGTTACCGTAACCTATTTACGCTCACGATACCGAAGTATCACTTGCGCGTTGCCACTCTGTGTTTGGAGAGTTATAGTGTGTTGGCAGCATAATGAATTTAATTCCTCTGCTTCCAACATAATGTAACAATCCTCCCCCCACCCCAAGGAGCTCATTTCTGGAAACCTTATTCACCGCGTAGGAACACAACACAATAAATTGTGTTATTTGGCTACGGACTTCTATAAGGTGGAGGTCCTGCCCCAGTCGGGCAGCTCCAAATTCGAACGGTGAACCCGTTATGCCTTAGCTCTCTTAACATCCGCCATTTTTATTATTATCATACATTAACATACATGTCTGCCTGGCTGTTCATTATATATCTAGATAACTGTCTGAGAGCACTAAGAACGAACGGATGTGGAGTGAAAATGGGAAACTTAGTGGTCAACTGCCTATTATACGCCGATGACGCGGTTTTACTGGCGTCATCAGAGGGCGAACTGCAGCCACTAGTTACCATAATGAAAGTAGAATGTGAAAAGAAGGGGCTGCGCCTAAACGCTGGCAAGACTAAGGTTCTGGTATTCGAAGAGATGAACAGTGACCGGGGTGTGCTATATGGTAAATGGGCAAATTCTAGAGGCAAGTGAATGAATTTGTATATCTTGGAAGCATGTTCACACGAGATGGAAGAGTATATAGAAAAAGATATTGAAAGAAGGATAACTGCCGGAAATAAGGTGAATGGAGCCATGTCGGCGTTGATGGGCAGTAAAGTCTGAGCAAGAATGCTCGAGTTGCTGTCCACAACGCGATATTGGTACCTACCTTATTGTATGGCAGCGAATCCTGGGTATGTCAGAGGAAGTATGAAAATAGCTTGAATGCAGTCGAGATGCGATCTCTTCGAAAATGTGCGGCGTAACGATATTAGATCGAATCCGCAATGAAGAGATTCGCAAATCAACTGGAGTGAATGAGGGCGTGATTGTAAAGATGAAGAAAGGCATGTTACGTTGGTTTGGTCACATAGAAAGGATGAGTGAAGAAAGATTGACGAAACAGATATACAAAGCAAGTGTGTGCAAGAAGAGGCAGAGGAAGGCCACGTTCCAACTACCTGGATCAAATAGATCGGACTCTCAAGGACGGGAACGTTAAGAGTACTCGAAACCGACGAGCATGTATGAAGAGACTGATGAATGTGGACGAAGCGAAAGAGGTATGTAAGTCTAGAGAGAACTGGCGCTCTATACTCTCTGCCTACCCCGTTAGGGACTTGGCGTGATGATATGATATGATCATACATTAACATTTCTATAAGTACTTACCATTTTCTTACAATCTAAATGTACAATAAACTTGGGTATAACTGTAAGCTGTTCTAGTACTTAGCCACTTAAATATAAGACTGCATTTGGTATTACCATAGCTACCACTATCCCTGGAGTGCTATTGACCGCAAAGAGCAGATCAATGACCGAGATCTTATAGTCGGTTCCTATTCCTGACCTCCTAGACATTTGCATCCTATCTTAATGCATATATATTCGCCTTCCTCCCGTCCCGGACATCGGCACACGATCCAGAGAGGACGAAAATATTATTGGGCATCATTGTAGAAAAATAAATAGGGTTTGTTTAAGATTATATTGGTAGCTTATAGCAGTCCGTAGCTAAATAACACAATTTATTGTGTTGTGTTCCTACGCGGTGAATAAGGTTTCCATCCAGTAATGAGCTCCTTGGGAAGGGGGGAGGATTGTTACGTTTTGTTGGCAGCAGAGGGATTAGTCCCATTATGCTGCTGCCAACACAGTATAACTCTCCGAACACAGAGTAGCAATGCGCAAGTGCTCTTCGGTATTGTAAGCGTAAACAGGCTGCGGTAACCGTTTTCCATCGGGTGGGCCGTATGCTTGTTTGCCACTGTTTGTTTGTGTGTGGTAAAAAAAATATTTTTTATCTCTGCTGCAGTCCCTTCCATTTGTTTCTGTCAGTGCAACCTCTTTGACCTTCTCTTGAGAGACAGCCTTCTTTGATCCATGCTGTAGTCTCTGGGGAACGTTACCTACGTATTGTTATCTATATAATCATTAAAGAATTCATTAGTAATGAAGGGTAGACAAAACAGATATATAATTAATGCAAAAGAGTCTGTGAGAAGCGGATGACTTGGTATTTGGTTGAGAGATAGTAATTTACAAAGTTTTTTTTATCAATAAAAAGGCTTTCACAAATATGTGCATAAGAACTCCTTTGACCGGATATTATATGTCTCCTGGCTTTTTAATACCTCTCAAGATTATTTGCATAAGCGTGGGCACCTAGACCGTAGTCCAACTCTGGATTCTGTAACACAACCTGTTATGCAATGTTTTAGATAAAAAATATCATATCGCGGCATGTTTTTTATTTTTACCCCAGGTTACTAAACATGTTTTAACAGTAAAAAAAAGTTTGATGTGTTTACTGTTTTTTATTTTTAATTAAATGCGTAAGTACCAACATTAGAATTCGCACTTTTCATAAACCGAATGCCTGTCAGCTAAAACGTGTTCTACTGACATTAATTAGTGGAAGCCATAATGAATATATGGCCATGGTGGCCGAGAGGTTCAAGCAGTCGCTTTCAACACAGACATTGCATATTCGAATCCCGATAGCACTAATGAGTTTTGCACAGAGTTAGTGAATTAGCTAAATCGAGATGAAACATGCATACGTGTGTGTGTATAGTTGTACTTGTAACGGCGATGGACTCACCATCTGTCACATTGGCACTCAAATAATATCTCCAGCGAGAGAAGTGGGAGTGGGGTTTATATATATATACATATATAATATATACGGTTAAATTTCGTACACGACGATTTGCGCAAATGCCTATAAATTTAAAAGTTCGTTTTGTACACAGTATAATTTGCAAGCAACAGCGATATGTTTACTTTGTCGTGTGTACCTACCTAAAAGCTGTCCTGTTTCTCCAAGGGCGACCAGTAGTGGCACGGTACGACTAGGTACGACGTATGCCCTTAAAGGTAAAGGGATTTGAGCAATTGGCAACTAGTTCAAACCAAGACATTCTGCGCCGAGATGGTTTTCGGTCAAAGCCTTGGCTACTGTTTTGATTATAGAAAGGATGACTGTCTATCCATTTCGTTGAAAAGACCCTACGTATGAAAGAAAAACAAAATGACGTGCTTGAAATCACGTTAGTAGCACATTGATACGCTCGTATCGTTTTAGTACATCATCAAGTGGACACGTGCAATTTGGGTTTAGTATTGTCCAATAGTAGATTGAGAACTGTTTCTTAACCGTACAATAACCTGAGCAAAAGACCTCCACCCAGACATTTCTTATTTATTTATTTTCTTTATACCACATGGGTTGCAAACAAGCATGCGGTCCGCCTAATGGTAAGCGGTTACCGCCTATGGACGCTTGCAACACCAGGGGTGTAACTCGCGCGTTGCCGACCCTGCAGGAATGTTTTCACACCCTTCTTGAAGAACTCCATGCTGTACTCTCCAGGGAAAACTTTAACGGAGAGTTCATTCCACAGCCTGAGCGTTCACGGAAGGATACTCCTTTGGAACCACGCAAACCTTAGGTACATCTTAGGTTTCACCAGCACAGCTCTGGGCACGATCTGTAGAATTAGCTAATCGGCTTACGGCGTTGTTAGGACTAAAGTTAGGATTTGACCGGTTGCATATATACTTAATGCTCACTACACAATATTCTCACGTGATATAATATATATATATTGGATAATATTTAATTGCTAAGTATAATGCTTTTACACAACACAATAAGTTCAAAGGCGTATGCATTATCGTACATTAGCACGCCTCGAGCCTTCCCAAAAGTGTCCCCGAAGGAGTACGCACCGGTGTACCCACAAACCCTTGTAGTAAGGCGAGTAAATGTATATACAAAATAATTGGGAAAAGTAGATGAGTAGACTAGTTTAGAATGCTCAGACTTTGCCTTTAACAATATACATAAATACTCCTCAACAACAATTCGGTTATATTTAGACTTTTATTAAGAATATGAAAACAGGGGAAGCTTGAGTATAAATAGCTCTCCCTTTTATTAAGATTATTTTTAGAATAAATATCTTCACGTTCGTATTATTATCCTCGTCTCGTTTCATGGCTGAGTGGTTTCTTGTTAGAATAGGCAGAATATTAATCTAAGTAGATCTTTGTCAGACATTTGCTAATTGTAACTAATTATTTTATAGGAAAGAAATATTCTGTATTATGAAAATGAATTACATATGTGACACCTTGAACCCGAAGAAGTAATTACGAGTTTGAGTTTTAGGTTCGAGTAGTTGCGTGCAACAAAATTATTGCAAGTTTGAATGTCAACTGTACCAATGAGTTCTTCTGAACTTATATAGAGTTAGTTATAAGGTGAAAAAAAGTGTACAAATAAACCAGCATACGTTTGAGAATAGATTCAAATACGTATACATGGTCGTGCTTGAGACGCTTTAAAAATAATTTAAAAAAGCAAATTTTTTTTTTAAATTTTTGTTCCACTTCCACTCGAAAACTACTGAACGGATTTGAATGAAATTTGGCAAAGAGATAGATTATTACATTAAGATAAAGATAATACTAATTGAACAGCTGTCATCTACCTTGCTCACGAAAGGCCCTGGTGTTTCTTCAAGAAGGGTGTAATGTGTTTTGCACAGGTTTGTTTGGTCTTCCGTAGCAGTGTATTTAACCAAAAGACGAGACGAAACAGACACTTCAATTTTATTTACTTCTACATACATATCATTACGCCGAGTCCCTAACGAGGTAGGCAGAGAGTATAGAGCGCCAGTTTTTTTTTTTTGTACCTCTTGGTTGGTTCAATGTTCTCTCTAGACTTACATACCTCTTTCGCTTCGTCCACATTCATCAGTCTCTTCATATAAAGAAACTGATGAATGTATGAGGAGACTGATATTTATTTCTATTATTAGTTAAAGATAAGGGTACGCAGGGATTTTAATTGAATGACGATAATGACATGCTGCGGGTTCCATTCCCACGATTACAGTAATCCCGCATTCTAAATGTATATTTCGAATTCGAAAGTCCGTTTGCAAACAGTTTGTTTGTGCTTCGATTAAATGTGATCAAGTTATAACGATGTAAGCTTAGGTACAAAAGCCTTTTAAGTGTTTATTTACAACTGCTTTATTAATTCGAGTATCGTGTTTACATTTTATTCCTTTTTTTTATTGAAACGAAATGGTCAATCGTTTAAGCACTTTCAGTCGCAAATGTATAAAACAATACTAGCTGTGCCGGCGACTTCGTCGACGTGGACGGCTTTTTATCTTTCTTAAAATTTTTTTTTTTTCAAAAAACGTATCCTATGTTACTTCTAATACCTCCAAGAATATGTGTACAAAGTTTTATGATGATCGGTTAAGCAGTTTTTACGTGAAAGCGTAACAAACAAACTTACATTCACATTTATAATATTAGTAAGGATGTTTACCACACATAAAATTCCAGAACATCAGACTGGCAAAATCATTGAACTCCTTCAAGAAACTTTTATTTGAATACTATTTTTCTTTATAACTTGTACTTACATATGTAAGTATATTTATGTATATGTTATTGTATGTGTATAAAGTAGGTATATGTTTCGTATTTATTTATTTAGATTACTTAGTATATGTATATTATAGTAAATATGTATATTTCATCCGCTCAACTATCACATCTACCTTTTTTTTTCTCTATTTCTTTTCTCTCTTCACTTGGTTGCCTGGAAGAGATCGCTTTTGCGATAAGGCCGCCTGTTGTGCGTATTACATGTTTTTCTCTGTCTTTTGTCATCCTATTTGTTTGTATGTGTGTGTGTACAATAAAGAATATTATAATTATTATTATTATTAATTATCTCTTTTTTATATTTTCCCGCAATTCCACAAGGCCTACACAGGGGGTTAACAGCTCCTACTTTTCATACATATCATCATGCGTAATCACTCACAGGGTAGGCAGTGAGAGAGTAGAGCACTCTCAAGACTCAAACCTCATTCGCTTCATCCACATTTAGCAGTTTAAACATTACAATAGAAGAATTTGCCACACTGTAGCAGCATTGCCACGCTAAATGTAAAAGCGAATGCGGTTTGAGTCTTGAGAGTCTTGAGAGATGAGCATTGCCAAGCGTGGCAATTCTGCCAGCCTTCTTGGCACCCTCTTGGGGGACAAGGAGTTGGAACAAGTATTTTATTTCGTTTAGTTTAATTAAGTATCATAGTTTATTTACATACTTAAAGATGATTATCTTTTATAAATGAATTTCATGTAGAAGGAGGATACAACTATCATAATTGTCATTATCATTATCACGCATCTCAATGCACATATAAACATACAAACATTTTAATATACATACAAACATAGCTTCACACCTATTTCGACGTTTTATAAGTGCCCATCTAGGCCTATGTGTTTTTTTTTTAAATTTAGATTTTAGATTTTCAATGCCAGCCAGCAACTGCGTGTTTCGGTTTGCTTCTCGTTGTTGACTAAGTACTTACAAACACTATTGTATCTTTATACCAGTTACCTTCATTTCTATGCAAAATCTTTTCGACCTTGCTAGCGTCCGGCCTCAATCATATAAGGATGAGGAAGCACGTGCATAAGTAATGTTAACAGAGAATGGGCGAGTCCATACTGCACGCAAAACATGCGGCAGACAAGTTTGTTCTTAAATTATTATTATTTTTTATTTATTTATTTATTTACACACACATTAACATCCTTACAGTAGGTATACCAATATGATGTTAAAAGAAAATAATGGTTTTATCCGTATAAGTTTCATTTTCAAGTTTTCTCATAGAATAATAGTGTAATTTATGATCATTTATACAATACTAGTTGTACCGCCCAACTTCGCTTGGGAGAACAAATACAAGCCAAAGGGTTTGGGACAAATATTTTATCTGTAAGTAGTTAGTTGCAACTGTTCTTTGTAAATATTGTTAATTGTTGTTATTGTAAACAAACGTTTCAGCCAAAGGGTCCATTTGTCAATAAACCATTCTCGAATCCACCTGAAGAAACACAGAAAATTTCATTAAAATCGGTCCAGCCGTTTACGATTCTATACCTAAAGGACATACAGACAAACATTAATTTATATATATACAGATGACAGCTAATAGGGCACAACGGTTCGTCCGATCAAATTGGAATTGCCCGGCTGGTACAGAATTCCCTGAAGATAAGTAGAGCCAAATGGCATTGCTTTCGGCTTAATGTTGTGTTTCTTTAATGAGTAAGGTTTCCAGAAATACATAAACTGGGCCTAATTCTGCTAGCACAACACTTCCACACAAAATATGCGGCGGTACGCGAATTATACAGCTAACATTACAATCTATTTAGTTTGCTATCTTCTATGGGCTGTAACCACTTACCATGAAAAGAGTCGTATGCTTGTTTGCAATATAAATAAAAGCGTATTAAAAAAATAGACCGAATCATGGATCTTTTGTCTCAGTTTACAAGGTAACCCTACATAAAAATACAGTACACATTACTTAACCACAGAATATTGTAAGATTTACCGTTGTTTTCGCTACTCTGTGGTTTTGCTACGTAACTTGATAGCATTTGATAATAATAGTGCTTTCTCCGTATTTTGAACTATTTTTAGCGTAAGTGAGGCTCGAGTAGGAGTTCCCTTCAATTTTAAACGGGTCAAGATCGCGCGAATCTATATCGACGGGATAGTATGCCCGGTCGTTAATTGATCTTAAAAGGTGTCTTCGTACAGTTTCCATAATAATAGTTTTTGTAATCTATAGTTTTGAGACGCTTAACGGCATTAATTGAATCCATGTCATTACTCTGTACGGACGCACATGGATATCAATAGCGAGATGAACCTGCCTAAATATAGACAAGTTAAAGATTTAATATTTAAAACATGTAATAATACAAAGTGCATAAGTTTTTTCAAAAAAAGAAAAGCCAATGTTGATAGTTTGCCATATAATAAATACTACCTCGAACTGTCAAAGTCCAGAATTAAGTTATTTAGAGAATATGTCGGAATAATTCCTTATAATTCGTTTGTGGTTATTGGCTACGTAATACCTGGCACCTAAAATATATCTTCGGTGTATAGTGGGTGTACAATCCTACCCACAATCCTCTACCAATCCCTCCGGGGACCCTAGTGGGAAGGCGTGAAGATATATATAATACTGGTCCATATACTTAATTCTCCTATGAACCAAATCCTCGATGTGTGCTACATTTGTCACACAAATCAAACTAAATTGGTACGTTTGTACTATGACACAATATTTTCTAAGGTACCATGTAAAAAGATTGCTAGCCTAATTTCATTTTTCATGCCAAATGGATTCTAATTAATACGTTTTTATTAGCTTGAGACGTATGTATGTTAGTATGTAACGGAATCTTTGAACATAATTTTAACCCCCTTCAAAACGTCGGATTAACTCGAAATTTGGCATACTTATTAAGGACCGATGACAATTCAATATTTTAAATATTTTGACCCGTTATCCTTACTAGGATAATCAGGATCAGCAATTTTTGTTTTCCTGAGACACAGATAGATAAAAGATATCTATCTGTTACGCCGATCTATCCATCGGAGTATCGCTTACCGTAGGTCTATAGGCTTACCATAGCTAAGTGGCTTCATAGAAAAACAAAAAAAAAACTTTTTTTTAGTTGGATTTTCTATAAAAGTGTATTTTTTTAGTTTTTTTAAACTATTTTTTATTCTTACCAAATTTACGTACAATTTGTTGTAGTTAACAATGAAGTTATAAAAGTAGAATTGAACTAAGATTTTTTTTTATTTATTTTAAAACCGGCTTTCAACTTTAATGTACTTAAACTTCTCAGTCGCAAATAAGTGTTACTTACGTTACGTTATCATAATGCCACCTGATTGTAATAAGGATAGGGAAATGAATGTATGAGTACGTTCTACATGATCTATCACCAAGATCGCGTTAAGCCCGTTCTCTTTGTACTGTTAAAGAAACTGGTAAAAAACAGGAAGAGCTGTGACTAATATGTTCAACAAAGGAACAAGTGAGTCATCCCCAAAGAATGAGAGATATTTCAGTAAAAAATACACCGTTACTCGATGATGAAACAGGCTTTTTATTAAACTGAGGAAGCGACTAAACAGCTTTTTAATTTAGTTATATAACAACAGACTATATTGTAATATATCCCCACGCCTTCCCACAAGGGTAAGCAGAGGTGTATAGGTAATACCCACCCAATTTCCGCCAGAGGTATATTACGTGCCAACGTGATCGCGAGTCCATCGCCGTTACTCAAGCACGACTATACATACGCCTTTGAATTGCTTCTCAGACGTATGCAGGTTTCCTCTCGATGTTTTCCTTCACCGTAAAGCTCGTGGTATGACTAATCACGGTACTTAAGTTCAACAACAGACTAAGTAATATATGTTTCCTTCGGACAGGCAAAGTCATAAAAGCATAGAAATCACCATCACCAACCATCTCTTCCACTGCATTCTTTTAGATGAGACGCGAAATATTACACAACCTGTCCCAAGAAACGTGCCCACCACACTCGACTCTTTTATTCAAGCAAGTATAGGACCCGCCAAGACCCATTAGAACAGATGACAAGGCCATTGCCACGTGCCAAGCACACGGTCATGTGCAAAATATATCACCTGATCTAGAGATATATAGAGATAAGAGTAGCTGACAAATCATTATCAATGAAAATTGAAAATTATTATATATCCTCACGCCTTCCCACAAGGGTCCCCGAAGGGGTAGGCAGAGGTATGGTTCGAGCAGTTGCCTGCGACGCAAAGGTCGCAAGTTCGAATCCCGACTGTACCAATGAGTTTTTTCTGAACTTAAGTACAGTGATTAGTCACACCACGAGCTTTACGGTGAAGGAAAACATCGAGAGGAAACCTGCATACGTCTGAGAAGCAATTCAAAGGCGTATGTATAGTCGTGCTTGAGTAACGGCGATGGGCTCGCCATCTGTCACGTTGGCACCTAATATACCTCTGGCGGAAAGTGGGTGTATAGGTATTACCTATTTACCTCTGCCTACCCCTTCGGGGACCCTTGTGGGAAGGCGTGAGGACATATTATTATTATATTTATACATTATAGCCATCCCTATTTGTACAAACATTTGCCATTCCATCCAATAACACCAACACTCCAAAGGATTCTCCTACAAATATAATAATAAAATGAATGCTTGTGAGAATGTACCGATGTTTGTTACTCAATAAGGTCAGAACGGCTGAACAGAATTGGATTAAATTTGGCACAGAGGATAATCATTAGCTGTACTAAGCACAGAATATGTTTTAATATGATGAAATCTAGGATTGAAACGATAATTACGTTGTTAAAACCTTGGGTCACGCCAAGTTATTCAAAGTTAGGTGAGTGGCTGCGTCAGTTCCAGACTACGAACACACGCATTTGTTTGACAAATATCAACTTCAAAAGTTACGCAAACAGTGCCTAACAATTCTATGCTATGTTTTCGCGCTAAACTTTATCTTTAGCGTCGAATTATTGGATAAGGAAAACTCTTCTTGCTGATAAGGGACGCTATGACAGTTGTATAAACGTGAACTATTTGTCTATTAGATAAGGACTCTGAAGAAGGACAATGGTATTGAATTGGGTTTTTTGTATTTGTGTTTATGCAAATTAAATATTTATTAGTCGCTTTGCCCAGTGGTTTCACTCGCGTGTAGTTTAATATACCTCTAATATACCTCTGGCGGAAAGTGGGTGTGTGGGTATTACCTATACACCTCTGCCTACCCCTTCGGGGACCCTTGTGGGAAGGCGTGAGGATATATTATACGCCTTTTGAATTTCTTCTCAGACGTATGCAGGTTTCCTCTCGATATTTTCCTTCACCGTAAAGCTCGTGGTGTGACTAATCACTGTACATAAGTTTTAGAAAAACTCATTGGTACAGTCGGGATTCGAACTTGTGACCTTTGCGTCGCAGGCAACTGCTCGAACCACTCGGCCACCACGGCTCTATGCTTTAATCCAGCTAATAATCTATCTCTGAGCCAAATTTCATCGTACTCCGTTCCGTCGTTTTTTCGTGAAGAGGAACAAACTTCCACGCAAACTCGCCGCGGTAACCGTTTTCCATCGGGTGGGCCGTATGCTTGTTTGCCACTCTTCTACACTAATATTATAAAGAGGAAAACTTTGTTTGTTTGGTTGTAATGAATAGGCTCAAAAACTACTGGACCGATTTGAAAAATTCTTTCACTGTTGGGAAGCTACACTATCTCCGGTGAACATAGGTTATATTAAATTGGACCCGATAGGTGGCGCTGCGATCGAGTTTCAGGAATTTAACTTTTTCACCCGGGCGAAGCTGGGCGGGACAGCTAGTGTAGTATAAAAAAAAAACTTAAATTAAGCTATCACGTAAAACTTGTGTATTCAGTAGCTTTCAGTAGTGAAATCATAATACTCATCTTTAGTGAATCCCTAAACAGCCAGGAAGTTGCATCATCGAAAGGGCATCTGAGCTCTTCTGAGTAAGCAGCATAGAACAAAGAGACCGCTGCATGAATTAGTGTTGAATCATCAGGCAAAATACACGTATGTATTCTACGAACGAGTCGGATTGTGTACACTGCATAGCCTATTTCGAACAGATCAATAAGAACTACGCTTATTGTAACACAGAAATGGACTCAACAATTGTTAGAGATACGCTCTACGGATTATGATATGATTATCAGATTCAAAGTCGATACCGTGTTTACGTTGGACGAGCTTATAGAGTGCATTCTGCTACGTTAATAGATTTCATGGCCTTCCTGTTTCTTTATACGTATTTGAGCAATAATCTGGTGTTTCCGCAAGCCGTGTAAAGGAAAGGAAGTGCGGAGGTTATTCGTTTGGTAACAACTATTACTTGAGTGTAATTACATGCTGAGCATTGAACATTTTGTAGATTTTGAAGTCATTTTTGAAGGTCCTTGTTTTAAATTATTAAGTACTAGCAACCCGCCCCGCCTTCGCACGAGTGAATGCTGATACCAAATATACCTACCTACTACAGTATATCCTCACGCCTTCCCACAAGGGTCCCCGAAGGGGTAGGCAGAGGTGTATAGGTAATACCCACACACCCATTTTCCGCCAGAGGTATATTAGGTGCCACCTACTACAGAATGTCCTGATAAACAACGTTTACACTTTTTTTATCATTAGACAATACAGTTCTTTTCTCTAAACTGAATGTTTATGTACCATTACTGTGAAACATGTAACCTTTATGGCAATAAACTTTTTTTCTTTTTTTTTTTTTAGTTTTGTTTAGATGTTATTCTTATAAAGTGCTATATGGGAAGCCGCACCGCCTTTGTCCCTGCATTTTAAATCTGTAATATCTTCGGAAATATTCATTTAAATTACATGCTGTAAAGGGCCATATTGATCAAAATTAAATGGACAGTTTATTTAAAGTAAAGTTACTTAATTGGATAAGGATTAATGCTGTAGGTATAGCTTAAAATCACTTTGTAAATAAGCAATTTTTTCCCGTAAAATGTAAAGGATAAAAATGGTAATTGTGGGTTATCCTTAAGAGATATACCACCGCGGACATTTTTGTTAACCTTTTTAAGGTGTACAATACTGTAGTACATTATTTTGATTTATCTCTTGTTTTCATCAATAGTCACTTTCGCACTGTAATTGTGATAGTTAAATCATTGCCATAATTTATAAGATACCTACCTTGTTATAACTACATAGTAGATGTAGTATATACTGTTGTCAGTTAGTACTTGGTACTGCTTCTAGGGTCGTGTGCTCGAATTAACGAATTAATTAATTTATTTATTGTTAATTTGATTACATATTAGCAGTAATTGTTTACAGTACCTTACAAACATATACATGTATTCCAGTTTGTTTCGTAACATAAATAATCTTATATTAATACAGAGGGAAACCTTTTATTAGCCTTACAAATAATGTATATTTCTTAAGTCTATATTTGTAATAATGCCGTTGGTTTTCAATATAATAAAATAAAAAAAAAACTCTTGGGGTTCAGCCAGCGTTTGCAATGTAAGCGCAAAAATTGCGTTAATTTACGACATCACATTAGAAACCTCTGCCTCCAGATACTACTTCAGTACTTCGGACACGTAGCTAGAAGAGATCCAGACAATCTGGAAAAACTTATTGCTGTTGGTCACGTGGAAGGAAAAAGGAGTAGAGGAAGATCTCCAACCAGGTGGACCGACGCCGTCAAAGATATCACCAAACGAGACATACCAACTGCCATCAGACACGCAGAGTACCGCAGCTCTTGGAGAGGCCTACTCCAGCAGGCCACTCATGGTGGTCACGACCCTCAGACATGAGTAATCGATGAAGAAGAAGAATTTATTAGTGTTTCTCTACAATATTATGCATGTATTATACATATAAACCTTCCTCTTGAATCACTCTATCTAATAAAAAACCGCTTCAAAATCCGATGCGTATTTTAATGATTTAAGCCTACATAGGGATGGACAGTGACAGCGACTTTGTTTTATACTATGTGGTGGTATTATTTGTCATGACGAGAAGTTTGTTTCGCTAATTCCAATTCCCCCAAGGGTCCGCGAAGGGGTCGGCAGACGTGATGAGATATATTTGATGTGATAGATAGTATTAGATAGTGAGATCATCGCCGATACTCAATCACGACTATACATACACGTCTCTGAATTTCTTCCCAAACGTATGCAGATTTCCTCTCGATCGTCGTGGTGGTACTAGGTATAGTGTAGGATGATCTACAGTCTACTGTAGTGTAGTAGGTACAGTCGGCATTCGAACTTCTATTCGACCTAATAACAAGATAACATGACGATCAATAAATATTCCCTGTAATAACTTCATACGTTGAGTAAAAAAGTATATTTTTTTATCTTTTGGATTTCATATCACAAAACTTACGGCGAAACGCAACGCGTTGTAAAACCCTGAAGTGATGATATTTTAAATTTAGTTTTGAGTCTACTGAAGATTACAACACATCACCTAAGTCCTAAGACAGTCTACAAACTGTCAAATTGACAAGCTCCTTTTCTTGAGTTGGCTAATATATTAGAGCCGTGGTGGCCGAGTGGTTCGAGCAGTTGCCTGCGACGCAAAGGTCGCAAGTTCGAATCCCGACTGTACCAATGTGTTTTTCGGAACTTAAGTACAGTGATATAGTCACACCACGAGCTTTACGGTGAAGGAAAACATCGAGAGGAAACCTGCATACGTCTGAGAAGAAATTCAAAGGTGTATGTATAGTCGTGCTTGAGTAACGGCGATGTACTCGCCATCTGTCACGTTGGCACCTTATATACCTCTGGCGGAAAGTGGGTGTGTGGGTATTACCCATACACCTCTGCCTACCCCTTCGGGGACCCTTGTGGGAAGGCGTGAGGATATATTATAATATATTAATAACGACAGAAAATAGTCGACCTGCTCCATAACACATCAAAATTCTAAGCATTCCTTCAAATGATGCATCAACTTGTTATACATAAATAACTAATATGTATTTAAATTCCAAGAATAAAAATAAAGTGGAAACTACAAAAAATGAAACGTAAAATAGTAATTACAAGTGTACTAAAAAGTAAATAAATTACATGACAAATTTTATTGAGAAGTTATATGAGTATTTAAATCCCGGAAATATATAACATCAGTATTCCGTATGACTTGCTTCATACACTATTATTTCGTAATATTTTAAAACTATAGCAAAATAATATTTCTATTACTTACAGTCACGCGATAAAAAATCACGTTATGTTAATTAATAAACAGAAGAATCAAAATTACGTCTAATTAATAAAAATGTTGGTACATTTTATAACATTTTTGGGTATTTGATAGGGCTGCCTGGCACGGTAGACTGACTCTCTCACGGGACCTGTTTCTGTCCTCCTAATGGTCCCGGACTCTATACCAACATAAAAAGAGTTTACTTGTTTATTATTATTATTCTTTATTTAAAATACATCTTATAGATTACATTTTTAAATATATATATATAAAAACATATTTAAAAATATAAGAATATAGGGGCCCACCGGTATCGGGATCAGGGTCCAAGGTACCGGTGGTTAGGGTTATTATTATTATTATTAACAGCCCAGTCAGTCGTGTGGTTCGAGAAACCATGTGTTTAATTAGCGAGCCGTGGTGGCCGAGTGGTTTGAGCAGTTGCCTGCGACGCAAAGGTCGCAAGTTCGAATCCCGACTGTACCAATGAGTATTTCTGAACTTAAGTACAGTGAAGAGCTTAACGGTGAAGGAAAACATCGAGAGGAAACCTGCATACGTCTGAGAAGTAATCCAAAGGCGTATGTATAGTCGTGCTGGAGTAACGTCGATGGACTCGCCATCTGTCACGTTGGCACCTAATATACGTCTGGCGAAAAGGCTCCCCAAACAGGTAGGCAGAGTATGGTAAGCATTTGCCCAGTCTATTAACGCTAGCCTTATACTGAAACATTTATGATGATGCATGTGGTTATCCTTACAATATGAACATGATCATTTATATATTTAAGTGAATACCACTAAGGTGTAAACAGACATACAGTCCGCTTAATGGTAAGTGACTACCGCCGTCTATCGTTCATTCAAGGCATCTTTGCCGACCCTGCCGTTTCCTCTCCGGCCAACACAATTCCTGTAAACTTATGTTTAATTATTGCATCACCATCATCAGCCCACTCTAGTCCACTGATGGACATAGGCCTCCCCTAATGAGCGCCATAGCGCCCTGTCTTATGCTGGCAGATGCTGGATGCCAGCATCTGCCAGCAGTCCTTCGCAAATCGTCATCCCACCTGGTCGGAGGGCGTCCCATACTACGTTTGCTAGTCGAGGTCTCCACTGAACTCAATTATTGCATATCTCTTTGCAACTTCACTTACTGTTCTATGATCCTAACATGTGTCAGAAAATGACTTACGGTTGAACGTATAAAGGTTGCACAATAAAAAAAAGCTTGTGCAATTCGAATATCCATTATTATGTACATTTTATAATGTTGGTATCCCGATCATTTAAGTTGCGGTATATTGGTCAACCCGTTTGGGTAAACTTTTTAAAAAGTGGTTTGGAAATTCGGATACGAAAGTTTTTTTACGAAAGACAGAATTTATGTAGTATTTTTTTTTGTCTTTTTACTGTGGTATATTTTTTACTCCTCAAAGAGGTAATGGTTGTAGTACTGCATCTGTCACTTACGTTTATCTACGGTAAGTGTGAACATGACATTTCATAGTTTCCCTCGGTGATTGTGAAAAATTTCAATATATTTTATTATTAATACGAAATGCATTACTAATATTATAAATAAAAGTTTGTGCAAGAAGAGGCAGAGGAAGGCCACGTTCCAACTACCTGGATCAAATCGATCGGACTCTCAAGGAAGGGAACGTTAAGAGTACTCGAAACCGACGAGCATGTATGAAAAGACTGATGAATGTGGACGAAGCGAAAGAGGTATGTAAGTCTAGAGAGAACTGGCGCTCTATACTCTCTGCCTACCCCGCTGGGGACTTGGCGTGACGATATGTATGTATGTAATATTATAAATGCGAAGATTGGACTAGAACACATATAACGAAATAAACCTTTTTCCCGGTTTTCAGTACCAATTATAATTTACTATAATTCATTGTAATTAAAACAAAGGACAAAGATAAGTTGACACGGCTGCCAAGGTTCAATGGAGTCGAGTTATCTGAACTATCCGTATCGAATATCGACACCCATGACACAATTTTGTTTCTACCCGCAATAGCCCGAAACTAGGTTTGACAATTGGATTACTTGGAACCTAATTAGGCATAAAAACAGGTGCTGTTAAACAAATATTTTTCCTCTCGATGTTTTCCTTCACCGAAAAGCTCGCGATGTGAATAATCACTGTACTTAAGTTCAGAAAAACTCATTGGTACAGTCGGGATTGGAACTTGCAATATTTGTGTTGCAGGCAACTATTCGACCACTGGACCACCACGGCTTTTATATTTCTAGAGATATATTTATTTTATATACTTAAGTACTTATATAATAAACTTAATGATTCATCAATACGAAATATCGTACTCATCATGATGTCTATGATGAAATATCGAATACCTGCATTGTTTCACAATACCAATTATATTTGCACTTAATTTCGTAAGTGACATTTTGGCCTGTTTGAAAAAATATGTTGTGTCTCATTTAATGATGAGCTAATGAATTCAATTTGATACAATATTATATCTAGTGAGCAGGTTTTTTCAGACATTATTCGACTTAATGACTTACTTAGGTACTGTGTCGTCACCGAGCTAAGTCTTTTCCAAAACCAAGTAATCCTGACCAAGTTATTCTAAGTAAATATTTAAGTATACACATACTCGTATTTTGTTGTCTAGTGTCGTTTAATTATCCCAAAGTATTTATTTAATTAACGAACAAATAAAACCTTTTATTTTGTCTTTTCGTTCGTGTTAATAAATTAATTAAATGTCCAACTATATTCATCAATAAGTTGTGAAACTAAAGATCTCAGTAACAGCGTATTGGGAAAGGAGATCAAAATTATTGCGTTTGACAGAAGCAATACGCAGTAATCCGATTACATAAAAGAAAAAAAAACTGTAAAAATAGTGATCTTTGAGTGAACCTACCCCTTGTGGGAAGGCGTAAATATAATAAGCACGAATAATACTGTAAACAAACAGAAATCTTAACTAATAAACTACTACGTAGGTAGTACTTTATAGGTATATAATAGTATGTATGTATGTATGTATGTAGGTAGCTTCCTCCTTATTCAAATGAGTTCCTTCGCAAGGCCAAACGCACCAGTATTTTATTCTCAAATATGAATTATAGGAATTCAGGTAATAATAACCAAATGTTATTTTATTGTGTATATCTATAGCAATTTATTAACCGGTTCTCAAAATATTATCCGTGTTGCTATTGCATTGCCAAACGTAAATGAATGGTAACCGTCCTTCTCGCTCTGCCTCTCTGTGGGGCGCTTGGACAAAGCGAGATAGACTGAGCGTTGTTTGCGTGAGCAAAACGCATGGCGTTTGGACGCGTACTACGCAAGCTGACGGTGTGCGGTGTGTCGACATTGGACGTTGGATCGTTTGCCGTCCGAGGCTTCGCGCCGAGCGGCGCCTTCAGTCTCGCAATGGCGTTGGTGCGGATAGGTCGTGTGTTCGTTTAGTTTCATAACAACCCGAGCGGACACCGGCCCAAAATTTCGGCCTGTCTACAAGTGCTCGAATTACTCGGAAACACTTCTTGTAATTCCTCACAAAGTTATACCGGTACAACGTCACTACGGACAGTCAAATTTTGGTCTGATATCCACTCCGGGCGATTCATTTCAAGGTTCGTAGTTTATTCGTAATTTCCCCTTACTAAATAACGTTACTAAATCGTCGATTGTCTCGTTTCGTTTAAAATTTCGTAAGTTGGTGTTTCGTACGTGTCCCAATGGGTTAGCAAGTTAATTTGTAATCGTTTTGTTGCAGATCATGTTCATCTCATCATAGTTCCTGAGTCGCAAGTGTTTAGTGTTTAGTGAACTTAGTGTACAGTGTGACAGTGTTAGTGCAATAGTGATGGATCCCGGATCACCGTCGTTGCTGTGGCCGCTGCGGCCGAGCAAGGCAGCGGCGCCGATAGCGGCTGGCGCGGGCCATAAAGAGGAGGAACGGGCGCAGTCGCCTGCGCTAGCGGAGCGGCTTGCAGCGGCGCCGGCGTCCCCGAGCCCTCCTGCCCCGACCACTCCACAACCCCAACACCAATTCCAAGCAGCGCTGGTCGCTGAGAAATACCTTCTCCTCGAACAAGTTGAGGGCTCATCGCTTTGTCGGTGTGTAGACGTGCGCACACAAGAGGAATATGTTTGTAAAGTGAGTACTTATCTATACTTCATTGTGAATTAATAATTCGTTGTACTGCTCAATCAAGCGGCGCATAATGACGTGAAATTGTGTCTAGATAAGATTGTGATTGTTGGTTTCAAGTCGACCTGTCTAGTACAGTTGACAATGCCTACAACATGTTAAAGATATATAAATGGGAGTAACGTGACCCATAGGTACAGTCGCGTAAGTAAAGCTGTTGTAAACTTATCGCACGAGCAACGTAATGTTATCAAATACAATAACACTTGTCTTCTACTGTACGTAATGCACGGCTGCATCTCTAATGTGCAAATTAGCTAACATTCATATACAGAATGACTTGTTTCTCTATACTATCAGTGCATGATAGTGACTAGGTAGGCTTAGTACCTCACTATCGGTGTAATATACATATTTGTATATGTAAATATATGTGTATGAGATAGAAGCTCAAATTACATTATGATCTCTGCGCATACGCAGTTACTATCTACCTACTTGCCGAGTAGAATATGTACAAGCAAATGTGATTACCAAAATGGTGTCATTAAGTATGTATATCCATTACTCCATCCTCACTTAGTCCATTGAAATGTTACATTTTTTAGGCCTCACCTTGCGTTTCTTAGAGGACGCAATTTTATTTTTTTGATGTGTAGGGGGGGTAACTGTAAAGCTAAAATCAAGTTTGTGGGGTCGCCACCCTTGTCCGACGGCCGCCATCTTGAAAATAGGGGTTGAAACGGTTTTTACGATATATCTCTTAAACTATTTATCTGATAAAAAAAATTTGTTAACGTTTTTTGTTGCTAATTAAATTCTCTATAACTTTGGTCCAGTAATTTTTTGTCGTAAAACTATAAATAAAAAAGTTATAAGTGAAAATGTTCAGAAATTCGAGAAAAAAATTTATATTTTTCGATATAACTTTTTTTTTTATCATTTTACGAAAAAACAATATCAGACCATTTTTGTAGATCGTTTTTTAAGGAACAACTTTTATAAGCAACATTTTTTCATTAAGTCAATAGCTAAGGTTTTACAGCGCTCCGAAGTGAGTACTATTTTTCAGTACTCTTAACTATACATATTTTATACATGGGTACTAATAATGTGTCATCAGTTATTTATTTATTTTTTTTATTTTGTTATTATAATTCTTTTAATTAGTAATTTTGCAATGTTATTAATAATTAATTATTGACTCTTTTCCTCACCACCCACGAGGTAGAGTCTGGAGGCGCGTTTTTTTTTACGTGGTATCCCCAATAGGCCTAATCCACGGTGATTTTATAAATTTGAACTACTCCGTCCTCGGTCTTTTCGATGGACCAGGCTGCAGCTCAGCATCGAATCGGTTTTCTGAATCAAATATCAGTGGGAGAACTGGAGAAGGAAGGGGTGTCAATGTCGGCGGTTCATCATCGAAGTCATTTTCGTTTGTTAATTCTGAGAGTTCCATTACGTTACTGCAAGTCTCTCCAGAACAATGGAAGCACACTGCGGAACATTTTAGCCCTGCTTTTCGACATCCACACATCGCTCCACAGTTTCCTTTGCATTTACAAAAGATCAATTTAAGAAGCTCAGGGGGTGCTGGAGGTTTAGAGCTCTGCACTGGCATTAATAATTTTCCACATTTTTTCCAGCCCCAGTCTTCAGGATCATTATTATTGCCAAGCCACGACTGGACCTGATGGTAGACTCGGAAAGTATGAAAGCGAGCTGTGTCTTGTGTTGGAGGAAGTGAAGATAAATTAAATGTACTTTTTGTCACTGCCTTGGCGAATTGTTTGTAACGGCCGTCATCTTTATTACCGTACGAGATAAAAAAACGTTCACCAATTACAGTGAGCAAAGCAGGGTCAACTCTCTTGTTGAGAAATAAAGCACATTATTAGTACCCATGTATAAAATATGTATAGTTAAGAGTACTGAAAAATAGTACTCACTTCGGAGCGCTGTAAAACCTTAGCTATTGACTTAATGAAAAAATGTTGCTTATAAAAGTTGTTCCTTAAAAAACGATCTACAAAAATGGTCTGATATTGTTTTTTCGTAAAATGATAAAAAAAAAAGTTATATCGAAAAATATAAATTTTTTTCTCGAATTTCTGAACATTTTCACTTATAACTTTTTTATTTATAGTTTTACGACAAAAAATTACTGGACCAAAGTTATAGAGAATTTAATTAGCAACAAAAAACGTTAACAAATTTTTTTTACCAGATAAATAGTTTAAGAGATATATCGTAAAAACCGTTTCAACCCCTATTTTCAAGATGGCGGCCGTGGGACAAGGGTGGCGACCCCACAAACTTGATTTTAGCTTTACAGTTACCCCCCCTACACATCAAAAAAATAAAATTGCGTCCTCTAAGAAACGCAACCCCAAATGTAACTTTTCAATGGACTAACTGGGTAGGCTGAAATTAGAGTAGCACCAGTTCCCTAGACACTGCTACTACTACCGACCTACACTACAGACCTCTTTAATCATAATTCAACATACACATTTATCAGTCTCTTCATAAATGCTTCCGGTTTCTAGTACAATTCATCTTCGAGTGATTGATCGATTATTTCATTATAGAATTTTCTATTCAATATTAAGCCTTATCCATTGAGATAAAGACGTAGACACTAGCTCAAAACGTACCTTATTTGGTAAATTTAAAACATTAATAAAAAAAAAAAGCGAACTAATAAGTATATAAATAGCTACGTATAAAACTTTGGAAAGTGAACACGTGTCTTGTCTCATGTCGAAATTTGGTTTGTTTCAACAGTTAAACAATTGCGTAGTCTCATTTGATTGATAGTGTAGTGTAGTGCTAATCTTGAACGTTATCTCTACTCTCGCTAACTTCGACCCTTTGGTCCATTTATTATCGAGCGGTTTAGGTATTGTATGCCACGAGCCAAAATTACAGCATTAAATTAACGAGCAACTAATACTTGCCAAGGGTTCCCACGGGATTGAGACCCCATGCAGAGATAATCTGAGGGCCTTCTATATAAATTAAGAGAATCAAAAGTTTAACTAACCCGCTGTATATTACGTAATACATCCGTACTGTATCGTAAGCATGATTGAAACATGAGTGAAGAAGTCTATCGAATACCAGATGAAGGATTATTAAGGAGGATTCACTATATCACAGTTAGCAATGTGCATTAAATGCTGGTTTTAAACAACCATAATTAACGCCTTAATTGTTTTTTTATTCACGACTGGCGTGCATTGTTTATTGTTCATGGCATCTTGTTTGAGCCGATGTCATAGATTATATGTCAGGGATTCATCCGCTCGATCGCACTTGTAGGCCAAAGACGTCGCCATTTTTTACAATGTCATGTTGAGTTTCGTAACCATTCTGTTAACAATAACTGCGTTTTATACTGCATCTAGTTCGCTTGCGTCTTATTTTTAGTGATATTATTATTAATATCGGGAAAAATTATACGTTATAACTTTGTGAAACTGCCATAAGAATCAAGTTGCGATGCGACTCATAATCGCCTGTCCCTAGATCCTAGTCCATAACCTCTTTTCGATTCCAACATCGTTTACGTTTCCCGATAAACCTACCAGTGTAGGTAATATTAGGCATTACAGGATCATAACTTGAGTCCTAACAAAGGCCTATACGGGTATTGTCAAGGCACAGAATAGGCACTTCCCTCGTGAGAACCGGGCAAGGTTACAGTGTGGCAACGTTATCGTTGCTAAACGCCGAGCGCATTTACAACACCCGACTGTTGCCGACACGACTGCCACATTTGTACACTACATACATGTGTATGTATTAATTCGTTCACTGTATGAAACATGACAATGAGCGCTCATTGTTTAAAACTTAATCATATCGTTATAAAATCATATCGTTATCTCAAATGTGATACACAGATTTATTGGTCACACGTGGCACAGCATCGCCCAACGCCGAAAATAGGCGTGACCTTCTCATTGACATTGTGAAATAGACGAGTTGATAACGTGCCGATCGCCGAATGTCAAACCGAGACCGAGGCTAGGGGCCCCCACCTTCCCCCCACTAAGCAAGCACGCAACAGACAGAGCGCCGCGACGACAGGCCGGCACTTCCATCGCTGCTTTAATATGACACTTCGTCTTTATTTGTAGAACAAAGCCGGTATTAATATGTAGCTTTAAATAGAGTCGTTCTAGCCGAGTTGTTCATTAACATCCGCTGCAATCAATCTGCACACAATCGAATCACCGTTGAGTGTACGGTATTATCGTTTAAGCATAAAACTCTAACTTTAAAATGTTAACTTTGGTTAAACATACTTACAATAAGTGGATCTTATTACTATGATTAAACGTTTGTACCAAACTGAAACTTTTCCACAATTGGGATTATCAATGTGTACATGAACCGGCCGAATATTTTGCAATTTTTGGTACTACACGATTAAGCAAATATTGATAACAGAATGTAGGTTAGCTCCTGTAAAACTCATTTGATGCTAAATATTATCAAGTGCTCTGTCAACATAGCGAATTCTTATCGATATCTCGCAGGTATTTTCACAAACACCTCGACAAAATAGGTCATGTATAAATTTAGTATAAAGCCGAATATTTCGAGCAAAAATTTGTAGAAACGCGACGACGTACAGTCTGCGGCACTGAAATATCAGACAACGTATTTTTATACGACAAATATGCGACGAAAAAGAAATGGTTGGAAGCACGCAATGTGATTCATCGATGTCGAGTCAGGAAATCAGATTTGGTATTTGCGTCTGTGATGTCGTTGACACTGTGCGCTCGTTTGGCAAAACATAACTGTAACACATTTGCTCGTAACTGTACTGGCTCTGACTAACCAGGAAAACTTTGAAATTGAAGTATAATTGCGAGTGAGTGTACTCGCGGATACAGCTGCACACGCTAAACACTGATTTCTCGTTTATCTCAAGAAATCGGTTAGAATCCAACAGTCCGAATTATGAAAAGAGGGTCAGCCCATTCACAGAATGTTCCAACCTCGTTATTCACATTAGACTAAACCCTTTTAAATCATCGCCGCTTCTAAATAGAACCCCTTTGAATCTAACGTAGATACAATTTGTGCTCCGCGTGTATCTCTTTGCTTGTGTTAATAGCATTATAACGCTTTCATGTCGGCTACGTGAATTCGCTTAACTTACCAAAGGTCTTTAAAAGGTCTTTTACCTTATACCGAAATCTTAAGTAAAGAAACAATTGTGTACTAATATTAACTTGTCACGCAATGGAAGAAAACCGGGTCATTATTGATCTAAAATATTCAGGTAGCGGTCCCTCGAAAGGCTATAGGAAACATGCCACGAATGTCATTGTTTTTTCCTGTAATGAAAAGCAAACTTTACAGCGGTTAAATAAAGGCTCATTATTGTTCGATAGGTGGTGTCACAAGACTGCAGCAACCTACTCCAAGCGCACTATCGCCTTGATGGCCATCCGCACGTCAACCCCATTCACGAAGTACTAGTCGGCGATAAAAGGGTGTACTTAATCTTCCCCCGATCGCACTCCGACCTCCACTCCTATGTGAGGGCGAGAAAACGGCTGAGGGAGCACGAAGCTCGGCGGCTCTTCAGACAAATGGCAGAAACGGTGGCTGCGTGCCACGAACAAGGCATCGTGTTAAGAGATCTCAAGCTAAGAAAGTTCGTCTTCGCCGACCCACAAAGGTTAGTGTTATCACCTCTATATATAAGGAAATAGCAGCTATTTTTATTTAGCAAATTACAACTGTGACAATCTGAACCAACTGTACCCCAATAACTGGTATCACCCGACCCGGTTCTGATCGATCGGTTACTTCCACACAATTTTTTTATCACCACGCCCACCAAAAAGATTGATCGTGAGAAAAACACTTTTTGGACACATAAAAAGGTCGGAAGGGAAACGGAAATGCTCTTTGTATTTTAAGTAGCGACTCGTTTCCTTGGTAGGTGAGTCAATAGCACCTCGTACTACTTCGATATATGGTTATCAAGTCATTCATTATGACAATTCACATGCTATACGTGTTCTTACAGTAATGACGGGCGTTGCTCACGATATAATAAAATAAGGTATTGATGCCACGACTCTGGCGCCGTACATCGGCTACCAACAAGCTGACAAAGCAAATTGGTTTAAAAAAAAACAAACGTAATAATTAACAAATAGGACAATAACGCTCACAATAGGATTACTCAACGGTTTTATTAATTACGACCGTCGGCTGGTAGGAACCGGCGGATTTTCGAACTTTTGAAATGTTATCTGGCCTCCATTGTTGCGAATATCTCCGGCAATGGTAGCGGCTCAAGGCGAGCGGTGTCATTGCTGCGTACAATACTGCGCGCGCCGCAATCGGGTCAAGGGTCCGCCGACTGCGCGCGCGCACCGCGCGTCGATTATTTCCCTCTTGCCATCAATGACCCCCATACTATTCATATATGGGTACCTGCACTACCTGCCCTCATCCGATCAGGTGATCCTGATTAAACGTCCAGTAAAAAACATTACTTTATGCACCCTGAACTTTTTAACGAATAAATTCCTCCCGGTTTCATAATTAATTCCATTATTCACCTGTCAAACGGTAAGGCAACCCTTATCGTTTGTAAGTTTAATAATATTGATCCAACCCTTATTTTTTCCAAATTGAAATTTGACAAAAACATATCAAAAGTTTTTATTATTGAATACAAAATGATAAATCTTGTTGTTAGTCTCGACATGAATAAAGTTTGATTAGTTGGTCTGGTAGGTATTGTTTGTAATGCATTGATCAGCCGACCCGCCACCCACGGGCGAACCGCGCCGGGGCAACAACCAACCTTCATAGTATTAGATTATCCCCGACGTCGCCGGCGAGACAATTTAAATTCGCCTCCACAAACTCGGGACTCGAAATGACTTTACTGTTTCTTTGACCTAAGCCACCATTCGCCCCCCCAATGACATTCATGTGCTAAAGTCAGATGAGCCTTTGACACGACCGCATAGCCGCAGACAACTATCGCTACAACTCGATCACAAACGCCACAAACGTAGATTAAACGAAAACCTGTGTGCTTACGCTAAAGTATTAACAGTTAGCTTTTGAGAGTACAGGCTGGCAAAGGTAAAATTGATTACTCTTTCAGCATGTTGTCAACAAAGCGAGTGTCGTCTAAAGAGGTTTGCTTTGCGAAACGGGAAACACCACGAGCGTACCTCAAATGTAAAAACTTTTGCTTTACCCTTTATGTAATGGAAGAGAGGAGAACGCCGCGACTTGAGAAGCCTTTGCCGAAGTTGGCTCAAAGCCGGAATGTTTTACATTTGGTTATTAAACAGAAACTCTAAGCAAGATAAACTTTTACCGCTCCGACCTTCTGAAACGCGTTTTCGTTTGATAAATAAAATGCAGTTGCAAAATTCTACTATGGCTATTAAATCGCATTTATTTTGACATCTAGCTATAAAGATAATATTATTTAACTGAATCAATTTCAGGAACACTTAAATTAATCACATCACGTGACTAATTCCTTCCTTCCGTCAAATCACATGTTAGCCATTTTAGAGAGGAAGTAAACTTTTTGTCCATAACGTTTAATGATAACGGACCATCGCGTGTAGGTCTTGACTCTGCAGGTAGACAGCTGTGTCTCATCAATCCTACGCCCTTCAGTTAATGACCAACAATTCCCAGAGGAGCTCATTTCTCGAAACGCATCCGGTGATTATTCAGATGTTCAAACAATCCCCATATTTACATATACGAGCAGCTGACCATGCTAAGGTCCAAACAAATTCTAATGACTGTACTTGCCACGGTGGTCAGCCGTAAGCCAGGTGTAGTTCGCAATCGTGAGAATGAAGGTGCAACATGATCAAGTGTCCCGCCCTTCGACCTCCGTTCTCACGTCTCGGCTCAGTACAAAGGCACCCCTGATTATACGCGATCAACATCCCGCGATCCCGCGGCGTCTCGAAGGTAAACAAGAACATTAATATTGATTCCCCAAGTCCCCGCTCTCTTTGACGTTATGAATTGGATTTTCATAACACCCTCGTCTAGTTTTTCCTGTCCTTTGGGATGAAAATAATTTGCTTTCCTCTCGAGTTTATCGTTCTACTGGCTGTGCCCCAACATTTCGACGGCGTAGAGTTTTGAGTTGAGATTTTTTTCTGGTATAGAACATATCCTGTGTGATAATCCAGCTCATAATCGGTCTCAATGTGACGTTGGAATTGTCATCCCCTCAAACTTTCACATTTATAATATTAGTAGGATTTTTGTCGGCATTTGACGAAGACATTTGAGTGTTCAGTTTCTTTTCATATCGACTACTGACTGCTAACTGCTGTTATGTGTAAGATGTTCGTGTCAAACTAGAAACCATTTGGAGAAATCTTTAATGTTGCATCCGGCCGTAGTCCTTGTTGGAGGAAGACGAGGTTGGCTCTACCGATAACGCAGGTAGCGCGCCGTATGCGCCCCGATAAACGCATTATACCTATATCCACGTGATCCTGTTCTACAGATTACATATCGGATTTCCGGTTTATTGAAACAATTTCATCTCAAATGTTACAATACAAAAACATTTCCGGCCGGTGCGGTGACTTATGATCCGCAGAAAGCCGGATGTTTAACTATAAACTAGCTTTGTCCGAATAATGCATTCATAATTTTCGCATTCGGCACAGTGCCAGGCGGAAATACATTTACGAGTGTAATAGCCGTCGTACAAACTGTTATTTACTCTATAATTGAGCGTGCAAGCCTTTACAATAATAATATAAGATTTTGGACTAATCAGGGTAGGGCAAAGCAAGTAGACAGTTCGGAGCCTTCGCTCCGTAGTCCTTTGTAAACAAGCTCAGGTACAAAAATTGTCCTCTACGCATTGTTCAGGCCCATCCCGCCCACTCCAAGCAAAAATAATAATAATAGTTCTGTAGGATCGTTCCAGGTAAAGAAACGATCTCATTTTTTCGCGTAACACGGTATTCAGAAGTCTAATTGAATGGTCGAATAATGTGCAAACAATGACGACGATACAGCGGCATTTGATTACGTAACTCAATATATGTATGACATACCGCCTAACTCTATACCCTTGCTAATGCTTGCTATAGTAGGTATATATGTTATTATCACCATATAATTCAGAGCTGGGCTTTTGTCTTCTACAATTTATTTGACTTCTGATGACGTCATGACATGTATGTTACACATGGTCTTCCTCTTTCTTTTTCCGTTTTTGACTGTCTTGAGCAGGACTCTTTTTTTTTTTTTACTCCTTGGACACGACTAAATTTGTGACTCTTTCAACTGAATGAAGTTATACGATGATGATGTGCATTATTCTTACTCCTTAAAACATTATTGTACGCAACGCCGTAGCATCGCTGTAGTTTATGTCTACTTTCCGTTGTGCGGAAATTGGGAGTCGATTCTAATTTCACCGCTAATGTGTCATCGTATCAACTGCCGTGAACTGTTGGCGCGCGTGGTGCGTTAACGGGATGGGATATTTACGGTGGTGGTGTGCTGGCTCACTCCGGCGGATGTGCCAAATTGGTCCGCGATAGACGCACGCCCCGCCACCCGGCAGACGCCGCCGCGGCGCATACCGGCCCGGCCACCGACTGACACTACATTTCCTTTTATATCTGTCACTAAAATAAGATACATCTAAATTCTCTCGACACGCAACTTTGAACAGCCTTAGCACCATAAGGGCCTCAATGAAACCTGAATTTTAGTGATATCTTTTTCCTGTATATTTCCAGTAATTCAGGAGCGAGTAAGCCAACCCTTATACACAGACTGAAAAGCGCGTGCATTAACGACACACAATGTTTTAATGTTACGGCATTTTTGGTACGCAATGTTAAAACATGTGTCTGCAAAAATGATAAAGTGGCGCTTAAGGTGTTAAAGAAACGGGGTTAGGGGGTTTTGAATAGAGCACGCTCGACGCCTCGAGGAGTAAAATAACCCATCAGTCGCTGAGTAGAGTACCAGCGCACCTACGCTTACTGTTTTGAAACCAGAGTTGCTAAAGCCTTACCTCCGTGGTGCAAGACGCTATATTACAGCAGCGATGTATTTGCATAATGTAGGCGCGCGGTCGGTACCCGTGCGTCAGTTTCTTCGATTGTACAACTATTGATGCAGCTTAGATACAAATCATTATTGTTCGGTATAGTTACGTAAGTTACGCTATTGGATTTAGCATTTTGAGTGCGCCGTTGGCACGTGTGCGAGTCAGGCTAGAGATAGAGAAATGAGTGCTAATTTGTGTGGCGTGATTCAGGCGGGCCGGAATTCAAGCAGTGTGTTGGTTTTGGGGCGTTTATTCGCGGCCTCGCCCGCGACCAGCGCCGCGTGGTGAGGTCGCGCACAACTGTGCCAATGTCGCGTGGCCGACGCCGGCGCCGGCGCACACCGCCTCCTCGATCGTGCGGAACCGATCACAACGTGCTTTCAAACGTCTATGCATTTCTCTAGTTTGACATAAACTTTTACTCTTCATATGTATATTAGACATTCGACAAATTCGTGAAATAACCGGCAATGCTTTCGAATTCAGAGCACCTACGCCTCTGCCATTCTGAAAATACATGAATGGGCGAGGACGACGCAAACATTCGTCACGACTATAAATAACGTGTGTTCGCACCTTTTTTGGTGGTACGAAAAGACCGGATGCCGCTACCGGACGCAGGCGATAGTGCAATGCTCCCAATGTCCTCTTCACACTTACGGGAAGGAGCACAATGTGTTCTCGAAATGTTATGAATTGCCGGACATGGCTGACACCCATACAAAAGTAGATCCGACAGGCATTATAATCTTGACTTGTTTACATACACCTTGCGACAAGGAGCCATGACAAAAGATGGTACAATAAAAGGCGGAAGGTCCTTCCTGTTTTCGGAACTAGGCTTTGCCGTTCCTATTCAAACGAAGTGTACAATTACCCAATTGGATGTAGTTAATTTTGGAATCGGTTACACAGCTGAGAAAACGCACGACTAGCTATTTAATCGATCCGGTTGCGTAAAACAAAGGTCTGCGAAACCTTGTGCAAGCGGCGCGCCCGCGCAGCAAGCGCCGACATATCTGCGGATTTGCGTAACCGCGCACTTATCCGCCGATACGACGGTCCCTCTGTTGTGACACGCTCCTATCTGTATAACTCAAAAATTGACTGTTTACAACTTGTACTGGTACGAAACGCTTACAGCTGCTTTATCTGAGCGCTTTTTAACTAGGTATTTGGAAATGATAGCATTATATATATACATATCAGTAATCTAGGTTGTTGGATCGTGGCTACGATAGGTTATACTTATTTGGTTACCAAAGCAAAAAAAGTCTTTGTTCGATCAATGTCAAGGATGCTTAATGCAAATTTCATTGTTCAACAAAATAAACAAGCGACTATTTATACGAACACCTTGTTCCATAAATGAAGTGTCATTCGACTTGGTGTTTTATGGTCGCCTTCCTCACAGCTCATGGAGGGCGGTTGTTGGCGGAGGTTGGTCCTGTCATCGTGATGTCACCGGGAATGACTCACGTACCTGATATACACGAACACCGCCGTCGAGTGAACCGAGTTAACCTCCATAAGGCACGCTCATTAAAATTCGCAAAAACTTTCTCGTTGGTTGAACGCATGCGACCTTTATGCCTGCAAGAAATGGGTGCATTCACACCGCCCTTAGACTGTGCTATGAGCAAAAAATGCACACGTGCCGGCAATTAAGTAGGGACGAGCCAGTGTAATTGCGCCCTCTCTCCATTTTTCCCACTCTGTCTCACTTGACCGCTCACCAAGAACCGACCTCTTCGAGAACTGGCCATTGACACGCGCCAACACTTTTTTCTACTGTATTCCATAGCAACAAATAATTAGGAAGCCGAGCTTTGTGCTAGGAACATGATTAACTCTTTTTTAATACGAGCTGTCCGCGGTCCGCGCGCCCCAATATTTCTATGGTTGATTTTAATCTAAGTAATAAGAGATTCTGTTCAGACTTGATTGAGTAACAAACGCACAAACTTTTGCATTGATAATATTAGTAAGATACACGTAGATTAAAAACCTCTTTAATACGAATTGTTTCAGTGCGACCATAATGGCCCAATCGTTCGAAGGCTGCGTCAAAAAATAATTAAATACATGCCTTTCTTGGTACAAAGTACGCGTGCATGTTTCATTCAGACGAGTTGCTCTATCATAAAGTCTAAAGAATAGAGATTCTGCTCTCCCTGAGCTAATCCAAGCAACAGAACAGCTTTTGCAGAGTGAATATGATATTTAATTGCATAAAATTTCATTTTGTTTAAACCAACTGCGTTTGTTACGCCGTTTTGGATGCGATGGGCATCCGCGGCCGCGCATCCGTGTCGCAAGGTTCACTGACCGATGAAAATCATCCAGCGTAAAAATTAAACATACAATGTTCACAAATGCACATCTAACTAAGTCAGGTGTCTCGTATCTATCAATAACGAATTAAAAGAAAATTCTTTCGTCGTCAAAAAAAATCTTAAGTTTCTGAATATAAAGAAAAGAATTGGCCTTGTTTTTGTAATTTGTATCTCGTTAATATTCCGGTTGAAAAGTCACCCTTATCAGCGTTATCGACGCGAGGCAACGAACCCATTGAACTGCTTGTCATCTAGTGTCGTGGAATTTGTTTAAAACAATAGTCTTAGGCACAATAGGAGAAGGAATTTTAAAACACATATTAACAGCATTCGCTGGCTCATAAAAATAGCCTTCCTTCACAGTACAATGTAACAATGAATCAGTCGCTATGACAGGGCAGTGATGAATTCCATGTAGCGTGAGTGTACATGCACTTTGTGCACCTGATGACGTCACCCGAGAGGGCATCAAGAGGGCTAATAATGGAGGGTGCGGGATGAATCATAGGAAATTTCTATATCGGGCTTCCAACCCCGAACCCTATCTTGTTAAAGGCCACCCTAAAATACGCTACTTAATTATAGAGAACATCAAAAGTGTAACTATTAATATATCGTTGTGCAAGTGTGGATTGTTTCGAACCAAAAAGCCTTGTTGCGTAAAAAGATATCAATAAGTAACAATGTAATAAATACAACGAAGAAAAACAAGCATCTAATCAAAAGTATGTTGAGACAAAAACAAAAGCCAAGCACCCAACAAGTCGAACCGAAGTCAAGAGGTTACATTGAACCGAGAGAACATGAGACACCAATCACAAGTTCGCAACTCATATCAGTGGTCAAAGTTATAGGGTACAGGGGACTGACCTGAGCTACTACCAATGCAATGTCGTAAATCTCCCGAGATGCGCTTACTCTGCTCGATTCTATCAGCGTTTTCCTGTTTCGAGTTCAACAACTTTCGATGTTCTGCAGACGACAACCGATTTCCGTCCGCACGGTTATTTAGATTTTAGATTTAGAGAAAAAAACAAGTTGAGTCAATACTCAACTTGTTTTTTTTAATCCTGTTTATAAACAGAAGTCGTGCGTAGGCGATGTGATGGCTATATTTACGAATTCATACCAATTTCATCCAAATGATAAATAAAATGTATCGCGGAGGCGTAATCGTAAGCGATGCTCCTTATTGTCAATGTAATAGTGTACATTATTTTCCTCCTACGTCGGATGTATGTGCGCAAACATTCCAGACGGGGGCGGATCGCAAATATACCTTTCTACCTTATTAAATAAATTGCAGACCGGGATACAGATTCATAAACTTTTGATGATCGCAGAGAACCAATTCAGCGCCCACGTTGCATAGAAGATCGTATAAATATATCGTATTTGCTGATGCGTCAAACTTTGACGATTCCTAAAACATTGTTGATGATCCACCGGTTTGCTGATTTTCCTGTACGTGTATGGAGCTCGCGTCGCGTCGCGTCTCGCGTCAGAAAAAATAAACCAAAACCGGTCCGACGGTCGCTCGCCAGAATTACGATTAACCCTCATTCTGCAGCTATGGCGTCCATCCCAAGTGTTTAACTAAAAATATCTGACCTGTCCGTTGCTTCTGTTTAATATGAACAGTGAATTTATCCCTATTACTAAGGTATGACTTGGAAATGAGTCCGCCTCACTGCGAATGTGTAATCATTTAAGAACGTTTCTCAAACAATGGTCTTTCTTATTGACAGTCGAACCACGGCCATTGGTCGTTTAAAACTTCCTGTTTTTGTCTGTTTTTACAAGTACTTATTTGATTTTGCCGATACTTTTGCATTGTTGTGTTTGCATCATCATTTTCCTTGTCCTACAAAAGTTTTCCCCAAAAACACTTATTCGTGTAATCAGATCACGACATGCAGAGTCATTACTCATGCGGTCAACTCACTTATTAACAATTAAGATAAACAAGCCTAATGTTTTACGTAATTAGAGGCCCGCATGATGTCATCTTCAAACACCTCGAAATAAATGTTATCGTTGCTACCTGCTGCCTACATAAAGTCATGCTTCATTTCTATGCAACATTTGGAACTATTTTGTGGAGCAAAGTATGCACCGCGTTGTAGACACTTAATGAAAATGCATAGGAGCATCCTAATTTCGTTCCGAAACACCGGCGCTGACGTAACTCGGTTCACGGTCAACAAGAGGAAATGACGCAAGCGCAAGCGGGCAGCGTTGCACACATCAGCGGGCAGCGTTACAACACTTCGCAGGCAAAATGTATCACGTGAACATCGGGGTATAAGCTACCCCTATTCAATGGAAAGTTAAATTTGTTAGGGTTGATCGTGACCTGTTTACGTCATCACACGGGACAAACTCGTGTTACACGGGCTGCATGAACTGTTAATAAGAACTCTTATTTTCGCCATTTTATTACGTCTTACTACTACCATTGTACCCGTTTTAATATAAAATTACATACATTTTGCATTAATTAAAAATAATATTATTTGTGGAATCTCTTTAAAACATGGAATAAATTGAGTTTAATTGAATTCGGCCATCGGCTCGTTCTCAATGACATTGAAATGAGTTGCGTTGCGAAACGGTACTCTTTTCGTGTTTCTGGCCTCGCGCCGCGCTGAGATTGAAGAATACGTACGTACGAGTATAATAAATATGAGAACGTATCCGACCTCTGTTCGCGGTCACTTGTTGTGTAACCATACGCGACAACAATACCTATTTTTTTGAACGTGACGTCACTATTACCAACTTTTAGGAGTGCATAGGCTTATTGTTTGACAAGTGATTAATGCAACTTGATTTATATCACTCGCATGTCTATTGTATCCACTCAATGCCTATTGAAATATGGAATATAAGATTTTGATACTGAAATAATTCATTATTTCAATTAAATAAATTTTCATCGTACAGTCTTCGTATGGTGTAGTGTAGTGTAATCAAATGACGAAATATTTAAATCTTCTAACAGGATAGTAAAAATAAAAGTCATCATGATATTAACATTTACCGATACTCAGTTATCATTAGGCACATTGTTATCTTTAATACGGGCACATGCTCAACTTTCTTTTGCATAAATACTCAATGGGTTGTATTGGGTAGTGATTGCTAACGCAATATATGTCTTGAGTGTGTTATATAGAGTTCTATTTACACTGGGAAGCCCTGTGCCCGTGTGCGGGTCGCCTCGTGACATTGCCGATGTTAATGATCTGCTATCGATATGAAGTCACCGCCGTTTTTGAAACAAAACAACTAACGTCATTACAAGAACATTGTACGGTTCTGTTTTCCAGAAGTGTTTGTACAGAATTCAAGACAATTTGCGCAGTTTAACAACGATCCAATAGGTAAATATTTGCCGGGTGATGTAATTAAAATACCATGTGTATTCATATAGTGCATGTTCAGTACACGAACACTCCGCTTCTTAGTTTTTGTTTTTCAAACTGCGCGGTTCTCTCGGTAAAGAAACCTATTGTATGTATATAAGTTTATATGTCGTTAAATTCATTTAGCATTAAGAATTGTGCCGTGTGTTGAAACTTTATAAAGCGCTGAGTTTTTGCATTTCGTCAGTTTTCCGACATAATACGCAAACTTTGAACAAAGTTACGCAAGTAAAACATTTGAACAACAAAATTTTCCCCTTTCAAAAAGAAGCATTACAAAGTTCATCCAATTTTACAATAGGAAAATTGTTTAGAATTCGCGAAACGTGAGCGCGCCCACTCTGAATCGTTTTTCGGCTACGCTTTTGACGCACAAAGCCGCCTACGCGAAGGTTACGGGGCCGTAACACGTGACCCGTAGGTTGCTACAACTTCGTAGCGCTGACGTCACGTCCGGGAAATGATCCTCGAGTGGGATGTATGTACCAGTGACGCACTCATTTCGCTCTGTATTGATTTGAGGCGTACTTGTAGAATCATATAATGTTTGAGTGACGTAAAAGGCACGCGGAAGCGGTTACGCACGGTCGCACCACGCAGCGGCCGTTGTCGAGCCGTGGCCAAGGACGGGCCCCGGACACGGCCATCGAGCTGCGCTTGCGACACTGTTCGTCCATTGATGCACTAACTCGCGCATTGCACTCGCACATGCATAACTACTACTATCTATCAATCACGTTATCGTCCCATTTTATCCTGATTTTATAAATGTGAAAGTTGGTGAGGATGTTACTTCATCTTACACGCAAAAACAACTGAAGAATTTGGCGAAGAGAATATAAAGAATATAGAGCTTTAAGAGAGGTAGAGCATAACGGGTTTCCCGTTCGAATTTGGAGCTGCCCGACTGGGACAGGACTTCCACCTTATAGAAGTCCGTAGCAAAATATCACATTTTTTTTGTGATGTGTTCCTACGTGGTGAATGTAGTAATGTAGTAGTATCCAGTAATGAGCTTCTTGGGGAGGGGGGAGGATTGTTACATTGTGTTGGAAGCAGAGGGATTAAACGCATTATGCTGCCAACACACTATAACTCTCCGAACACAGAGTGGCAACGCGCAAGTGATACTTCGGTATCGTGAGCGTAAATAGGCTACGGTAACCGTTTCCCATCAGGTGGGAAATCCCTTGTTTGCCAATCTTGTTGTATAAAAAAAAAAGTTGCAAAATTACCAATGAAAATTAAATTAAATTTAACACGGGGAAAACCGCAGTAAAATATCTATTAACATGTAAACATTCAGCAGTAAATTGTGTTGCTTGCGAATGTTTGTAGAGCGATCGACATTGTTCACCTTCTAGTGAGGTGAATGACGTACGAGTGACTTTGGTGAGTCGAGGCATCTATCTGATGAAATTAGCACTCACACTTGCAAATTTTCGCTTACGTGTATAGTATTAATATTGCCTCATTCTAGTGTCATTTTATATAATCATGTAATTTTATATAATAATAATATATCCTCACGCTTTCCCATAAGGCTCCCCGAAGGGGTAGGCAGAGGTGTATAGGTAATACCCACACACACACTTTCCTCCAGAGATATATTTGAGGTGCCAACGTGACAGATGGCGAGTCCGTCGCCGTTACTCAAACACGACTATACATATGCCTTTGAATAACTTCTCAAGCCTATGCAGGTTTCCTCTAGATGTTTTCCTTCACCGTATATTTTTTTTTTTTTTTTTTTTTTTTTTTTTTATACCACTTTGGTGGCAAACAAGCATGCGGTCCGCCTGATGGTAAGCGGTTACCGCCGCCTATGGACGCTTGCAACACCAGGGTATCACTCGCGCGTTGCCGACCCTGCAGGAATCTTTTCACACCCTTCTTGAAGAACTCCATGCTGTACTCTCCAGGGAAAACCTCAACGGGGAGCTCATTCCACAGCCTGAGCGTTCGCGGAAGAAAACTCCTTTGGAAGCGCACAGTGCGAGACCTTTGTGGTTCCAAGGTATGGGGATGAATTCCCCGTCGATGGCGAGAGGTGCGGTGGTAGAAGGTGGAAGTGGGCATCATGTCGAACAATTCTGCTGAACACTCCCCGTTATACAAGCGGTAGAACACACACAGGGAGGCAAAGTCTCTCCTCAGACTTAGTGATTCCAAGCCGCTTGTGAGCAAAGGATCATCGACAATTCTAGCGGCGCGTTTCTGAACCGCGTCAAAAGGCCCTAGCTGGTATCCAGGGGCTCCAGCCCACAGGTGGCAGCAGTACTCCATATGTGGCCGAACTTGCGACTTATAAAGTTGCAGCCTTTGTGAAGATGTGAAGTACTGCTTAGCTCTGTTGAGCACACCGAGCTTCCTCGACGCCAGCTTAGCCTTGTCCTCTAAATGACCACGGAACTGAACGTCGCCAAAAATATCGACCCCAAGGATCCTAATGCTCTCCGAGATGTTCAGGGGAGTGTTCTGGAATTGTGGAGCCACAGCGAATGGAGTTTTTTTAGCAGTGAACGCACACACTTGTGTCTTAGTGGGGTTGAAGTGGACTAGGTTTAGTCGACCCCAATCGGAGACACTGCGAAGTGTACTCTCGATTTCAGACACAAGTCGTTCGCGACTTTCCTCCACAGTGGAACGAGGGAGATTAGCACGGCCCGTGTAGTAAGTGTCCCCAGTGCTGTCGTCTGCATAGCAATGAATGCCTTCAATAGAAAGCATGTCATTAATATGCAGAAGAAACAGAGTCGGGGACAACACAGAGCCTTGCGGGACTCCAGCATTAATTTCCATGCTTTCGGAGCAGCTACCGTCAACGACGGCTCTTATGCATCTGCTGGACAGAAAGCTGGCGACCCATTTGCATAATCCCTCTGGCAGTCCGTAGGATGGAAGCTTCGATAGAAGACCGCGATGCCAGACCCGATCGAACGCTTTCGCCACATCCAAGCTAACAGCTAATGCCTCACCTTGATTCTCAATGGCGAGGGACCAACGGTGCGTGAGATATACTAGAAGGTCACCCGTTGAGCGACTATGGCGGAAGCCATACTGTTGGTCACTCAACAAACCGTGACCCTCTAGATATCGCAAGAGTTGCGTGTTAATCACTCGCTCCATAATTTTAGAGAGGAGGGAGGTGATGGCGATCGGCCTGTAATTTGATGGGTCTGATCTATCGCCCTTTTTGGGCACTGGGTGCACGTGGGCGGTCTTCCACGAAGTTGGGACTTTTTGGGTGGAGTAGGAAAGAGCGAATAGGCGCGTCAAAACAGGACACAATTCAGGAGCACACTGCTTAAGCACCACTGCCGGAATACCGTCTGGCCCGCTCGACTTATGGACGTCCAGAGACAGCATCTCCCGCCGGACCTCCCGCTGGGTTATGCTTATCTCCGGCATAGAGTTCTCACACCGCAAGATAGTTGGCGGTGTGGCGCCTCCGTCATCCATAGTCGAGTTCGAGGCAAAGAGAGAGCCCAATAGATCCGCTTTCTCTTTGGCACTGTGGGCCAAGTTACCATCCGGTATAGCTCGTGGTGTGACTAATCACTGTACTTAAGTTCAGAAAAACTCATTAGTACAGTCGGGATTCGAACTTGCGATCTTTTTGTCGCAGGAAACTACTCAAACCACTCGGCCACCAAGGTTTTATTAAATTTTAATAACATTATTTCTGGAGAGTTTCTTAAGGAACTGCGTCAGAATCGCGTTATCAAGTGTCTTTATATCTTAGTAATAAAGGGCGATGTTGGCAATTATTGGCGGAATTCGGAATCAAAACAATGTTTTGCTCCCGCGTGATGTTCATTCGTTTTCACTTCCGTGTGTAAGCGAACTGTTGTATCACGCATCACGTACTGAGAAATCTGCTTCGTAAGTTTTATACTGAGGTTTCGATGTATGTCAATTCCTTAGTGAAACTAAAAATTGTCTTTTGTCTCATTAGTGAATTCGCTAGGTCGATCATAAAGAGTGGCTACAACTACGTGAGAATTGGGCTTGTGGCCTCCAAACGAAGACCGCCTCGGTTCAATGTCAGTTGCGCAAGACACTCTTCCGCCTTCCAATCGGCGCGCCCGCGCACCGCCGCCGCCCAACCAGGAACCGCAGAGCGATCGAGAACTATTTAAATTTAACGTACTTGCGACATCACGAGTAGAATTCGTATTTCATACAACAACTCGTAATTATCATTAGTAGTGCAATACACCCAAATTATTGACGAGCAAACCTCGAAAAATCTGTCGAGATAGTCACCAGTTTATGTGTGACAAACGCATAGTAAATAGAGTTTTAATACTTAGATTTCGTACCACATTTAAGAAACTGCGTAAACAATAATTACGTCTTTACAAAATTTACATGTTTTCACGTACTTTCCATTGTGTTCCTCGTTTCAAGAACACGATGATCTCAGAATGTCACGTCCGTCGATAAACGGACGGGAATTAACATACAAAAATTATATCTCTTCAAGTTTTATATCGATTTAGATAACGAGTGAATCATTCGCTTGGAACCAGTACTCTATGAGTAATTGTCAAATCCCATGACAGTAATCGTAATATTTTATGACTAACTAGATATCACCTTTAAAAAGAACCTCAATTTTAGGACATTTCATGATAGATGTTTATATCTTCCCTTGAGCGTCCTGTATGGGGTGTAATAGCAACCACGTTATCTCAGTCATATTTGTGACCAACTTGGTTGATAGCTAGTCTGGCACAGTAATGAAATTCCTTAATGATATTAAAAATTAAAAACCTTAAAGTTCTCGATAAGCACACACAATCGATAAAGCTAACGCCATATGGCAAAACCGTGTGCAACTTACTTTTTTTTCAATCAAGCTCTATATAGCTCTACCTTTGTCTCATTCGGATACAATATCAGCCATCTGCTGTGTGAATTCTGCAGTCCTATTACAAAGTCCGTTTCCGGTCCCGTTACATCCGGTCGTCAAGAGTACTTGAGAATCTAACTCGCATATGGTGCCTTTACAAAAACTGCTCGAGCAACCTGGGAACTAGCCGGTTGCCGGTTGAAGTACATCACACCCTAATTAACATAAGACCGGGAGTGTAACACGGTCATTGGACTGTCGTGTTATCTAGAGACACCTAGTCAACGTTTAGAGGTCACCACAATCTGTCTTATCACCGACAGATAAACATTTCTAAGGTCGTGTTGTATGCCGCAATACGCTAGGTGTTCACAGCGAACCTTACAACTGAAGAATCCATTCTCCCATTCATTCGAAGAGAATTTTGGAAAAAAGTCAAGGTGTTCTAATTGTATTGTTAGAGTTCGTATCGGGTTAATCTTCCAACAATTACCTCGGCGCAGTGACAATAGTGAGGTTTTTGTGGACTAAACTTGCCAATTCCATGCGTACCCTCGTCTCGAACCAGCTTGAACAGATGGTCCGCTAGACAAATACGGCCTTTGTGGTGTTCTCCTACGCATGATTTATCATTCGGCTCAACATTTGCCGAATCGATGATGGGACTCACGATACATATCTACCGACTATTGTGCAAAGCATCTTCTATTCAGCTTCAAGAAAACACTTTTGTATCCTAGACAATGAATTGCACATGCGACTTGTCTACCTGCGGGCCGCGACACGCACGTGTCCACATTCGCATTCCGACCAGACAATAATGAGTTGATTTTTTTCGGTACCTGTCATTTCATATCAACCTTCGACTGTTAAATAACAAGGTCTCTTTTCTCTCGGCACAGTTTGTCAGCAAGTCATGTTAGCGTGTGTGCAGCGGGATAGCTTAATCGAGTCACCGCTAACACTGTATTTAGAGTCATTGCTGAGGAGAGATAAGGCATAGATAATTTCCCATTAGGAATTGGGGTTGCTGAAGTGGAGCAGTACCTCCAATCCTGACAAATTTATCGAAGACAAACTTCGTAGATCGTTTCAAGGGGTGTATGTGGCAAAACATATCTGTTTTTCTTTAATGTTGCTTTCATAAATACTCTTAGTATACAACCGGGTATTTCACCCTTAAGGCTAAGGTGACCGTTCATATTAGGTGACTTGAAAATAAGGACTTTTCATATCTATTTTGTACTGCTCGGAGGATTGGATGAAAAAATATAGGAATGCAAATGAAACGAAGATCAACCCTGTTTGGACATCTGATGACAACCCCATCCGAAAGCACACATTCGGACCGATATCCGATACATTATAAGGTCAACACAGTGTATATACATACATAGTGGTATCGAGGTGATGTTTATTCAAATGCACTTACAGTCATTTCGAAGTTTGTGTTTCAACATCTGCCACGAGGTCAATATTTGCCGTTTTTTCGAACGTTCCTTTCTTCAAGCGCTTCGAATCCCCTCAGTTAGTCTTTTGATAGGAAATCCTTTGTTTTAAAAGCTGTAAGTCTGCTCGAGGCAGATGGAAAACCATTTCAATGGATCCTCCACCGGGCTTAATAAATACACGGACGGGATATTACGCGATCACAGTAAATTGCTTTTGGTCGTTATTAATTTTGATAACTGGGATTCGATTCGTTTCTCTCTTTTGTAACAAAGGGAAACCATTGTAATTAATTTACTGTAGTTACTTCGCGTTGCGAAGCGATCACAAAGCATCAGTACAGTTGGCACAGAAATTGTTTTTGAGTGCCATTTATGCACCTGAATGATGATGTACGTATGTAATATATGATAATAGTATTTATTTAATATTTTTTGTATGGACATGTGCACGGGCATCTGTTGGGTCAGATTAAAAAAGCTTTTTTCTATTTCACGTAAAACGTATATTTGGAATGAAAAAATGACACGTAGCACATGGCGCGACCAGGTCCTCTGGGTTTCCTACCTGCTTTTGTTCCCGGGACAATGCGCGTGCGCACATCTGCCGTCGCTCGCCTGCGCCCGCGCATACAATCCCTAAGCCTTTGTCAGGATCCAACGCCATGTTTTATTTATCATACTGGATACGCGAATATATAATTTTACCCGCGAATTTTTTCAGTTCGATAATATCAAATGACAATTATAATTGTTTCGCAATATTGATGTCAAATGTATTGCCTTATAGTGCACTTTATTTATATAGGCTCGTCAATTTAGAGGTCTGATGCTTACTTAATGGTTAGCATTAAACGCGAGGTCAACATTATACGTAATCTGTGCGAGGACGTGGCATTGCTATGCAAAAAAAAAAACTTTTATTGTGCCACTAGAGCAATTTAAATATTAATTTGATTTGGATATTAGCAATTTTGTTAATGAGAAACGAACATTATTATGTTGTAGAATCTTTTGAAAGCTCGACCCCACTTAGGTACACAATAGTCTGTTTATAAAACAAACGAATACTCGATACACTAAAGGATAGGAACAATTAATCGAATGGTCCGGACGCTGCGATGCCAGTTGCGAAAGCATCGAGCATATAGTTGCTAAACAGTTGTGTGCTACTGCTTTTGAAATACATCTGGATCGTTTTGAAACTTATTAACCTGTTTGTTTTGCGCTCAATTGTATTCGTTAAGAGTTTCAAAAGCACCACAAAGGGCGCTTTCATTATTCCACTCCGAGCCCGCTCTTAGTGTTCAGACAAAGAGACGTCCCTAATGATCAAGTTACTTTTGTTTGTCACAGACTAATTAAATAAAAGATGGCCGCGCTCTCATTGCCACCGCAATTGTCTCTGGCAGGTGAATGAAATAGGTTGAGCGGACACTATGAGTAATTTGTGAAAAAATTGCCCTTATCCATCAAAGCGACATTGACAGACCGGTCTGACAATCGAGTAGTAACATTACAAACATCGTTACAAAAGGTTGAAATGGACAAATGCAGCGGAACCCCGGCGTGCAGTTAGCTCATAGTAACCAACACTCGGCGTTTTGGAGCGGAGACTTGCCGCAACAAATCCTTGGTGGAACCTTAACCTACTTGGATGATTACGAGTTCGCTTGCCGCCGCGCCGCCCGCCGCCGGACGCTGCGCCGACACGAGCGCTGCAACCGCTTGGTGCACTATGCTCATATTTTCTATTGCGCTCTACACCTCTATGCAATCTATACTAATAAAATATGACGTCTGTTTGTGGTTTGAAAAATCATTTTATTCAAAATCTATATGAAGGTTGTTAACGGCTCATGATATGGAAACACAATTAGTTAAATTTTGGTCCGGCCTATCTCCGAAACGGCTTAACCGATTTCGACGGGACTCTCACTGGCAGATATCTAATGTTGTATATTTTACGTATATATACATAGATATGTAAATTCAAATATTAATCGAGTGAGACCGCGTGGCAAAGCTAGTCTAAGATAAAAATATTTGAATTTATAGCTCAAATGAATGTCACAGCGAAAGGTCAATTAGCAGGTGCGAGATATGAAATTCCTTAACTTACCCTTTGATAGTCCTGAAATGTATGAATAATTCATGAGTGTCGTGGGAGCTGCAACGGTCGCTGCAGTGGCGCGCACGCAGGTGCGCTCCGACCTTGCGCAATGGCACACATACACTATCCAACCAACAAAATGTGTATCGGAAACCGCTTGCGAGATACTTTTGTATGCGTTTCGACATACACCTCGTGTTCTAAACAGATAAAATTAATAATTTTCTACCCGAGTATAATGACTGTATCGTCCAGCTATGCCATGCACGTGGCAGTGACATCACCAGCGCTAAGCTAAGAGCTGATACAGCCGCGCAATATTAGAATATAATTTGATTGACGCAAACTGACCGGGCGTTGGTGCCAAGTAGGTTAGTGCGCCAATGTCGGTGCTATCATAATGAAGTCGCTGCAATAATAATTATATATCTATATATATCACGCCTTCCCACAAACGTCTCAGAAAGGATAGGCAGAGACTTTTCACCGGAGATAAATTTTGACAAAAGTGACAGATGGCGAGCCCATCGCCGTTTCTCAAGCACGACTACATATATCTTTGAATTAGTTCTCAAACTTATGCAGGTGTAATCTCGATGTTCTCTCGATAAGGTGTACTTACCGTACGTAAAGACTGTACTTACCGAAAAACTCATTGGTGGTACAGTCAAGATTCGAACTTGCAATCTTTGTGTTGCGACGCGACTACTCGAACCATATCACGGTTTCTCAGAAACCATAGTAAATAATTGTACTAGTTGTGGGAACTTTGCATCTGTGTATAATCTCGCATGTCATCAATCGAATGTGCCGCTGCACCGGCGGGCGTGACGCCGAATACTAGGTCAAGTACAACTGTGCTTGCCATTCATTGTCAACGGCACCGCACCGGCCCCGCTGCGCCCGCGCCGGCCTCGCACCCACTAAACTTGACATATCACTTTTTAACATATTTTTTGCTTATAACTCTTGAGTCACGCAGTGTTATGCCTAATCGATGGCACGAAATTAACACTGGAAAAATTACACAGATGAAGAACTAAATATTTTCATCGCTTCTAAGAAGCTCATGAAAATCTATGTCAAATACAAGTATTATAATATTATTGCGATACATTTTATTTGTATTAGCTTTTTATGTGGTTACTGTTATTAGATTGGTTTAAGTAATATGTAACAATTATAATTAAGTATTACAATACAAATGTTACGCTAATCGCCTAAAAGAAGTCAGGGAAAAAGTTAATTCGAATAACACGCACCGATGTAGTTATGCGAGAATACAGCAACAAGTTAATAATTTCCTTCTATTGCACGCATTACATCAGAAATTGCTCTACCGAATGTGACAACACTCCTTACCTAACTCAGTGCCAGCTTCAATTGCTTCTTCTGCCCGTACGACTCTGCGATATATTCGCAAATATTTTTCGTACTCAAAGGTATAATTATAATACAATGTAAGTACTGGGCAGTGCGAAATAAATTTGCTCCTCTGACATCAGCCGAGGTCGTCGGCCGCGACGAGCCTCTAGAGCCTGTATAGACGCGAATGATACAATGCTAATGGCCGGAGTACATTCACCGCGTTAGAAAACCAACTTCAGTTCCGCACTTTCTTTATTGCATCACATCAATGTGCCGTTTCGCCTGCACTCTCTTCCGCTGAGCGTTGTGCAAGCATCGGCCATCCATTCATTTGAATTTAGAATGCTTCTAGTTCCAATTTCAAAATCGAATTCTTTCATCTGTAATTGCTTCATCGTTAATTTGCCGGCGCGCTCGATCTATTGCTTCAATTGTTTCCTGGCTTTCTTTCGCTTACATCACTAGCTTTTGTTTCACTCCCCTCGGCTGTGGCAGGTGAGTGAGGTTTCGCAAGTTCACTGACCTCCCATCGCGTTGCATCCACCACCGAGATGTACGGATAGTGACATAATAATTCGTAGCGTCATTTTGTAGCATTTTAGAAATTACTATTTCCGCACTTTCCAAGTTACATCATTGAGTTTAGAAAAAATGTAATCGCGAGGTTAACGGCCGAGAGGATCGCCCCTCCTAAATTTGTTGTTGATCATTGCTTTGGCATTCGAGGAGAGCATTGATCCTTATATGATCTCATCGTACTACGCTTCGGGCCTGTGTGTGAAGAAAAAAGAAATTGATAGCTACCCACGCAATTGCGTAGTAAATATTAAGTTTTTATAATGTCACTTGTCAGAATAATTTGGACTCCGCACATCCTTAGCATAAAAACGTTAATTTGATTTGCTTGTCGATTTCCATAGCACATAATTTATTTAGCATTAACTATTTGACAGCCTTAATTAAAATTTTAATTGATTTAGTTAATAGTATCGTTCAATTATGTTAGAGTGGGCACCGGCCTATCGACACTTTCATCGCCCTAGTAACATTTCGCCGGACGAACGGTACCTGAGCCGTCAAGAATGAGAAAGTCTGACTTTTGCTTATATACAATCTTTTATCTTTTCGCTGACTCGCCACCTCATCGTAAAGTAAATACACTATACATAATAGGAAACAAAAGGTCATTGTCCGCGAATTCTACAAGCCTGTTTATTTATTTATCAATTACTATCATTCGATTCGTATTCGATCCACGTTCTCGATTCACACAACCGTACCGTACGGTTTTTAAATTCCTCCATGCAAAGGTTGAACTAAATTTCTAAGTTGACTCCTGAACCGTTGTTCCTCGAAAGTATCCCTGAATGCTGGAGTAAACTTGTCCAGGGAAATTACAAAGCCACGGACTGGTCCAGAACTGGTCTCTCTGTTTACACGTTGTTTTCAGTAAAAGTTAACGGTATAAACCAGTTCGCACTCGCGATTTTTATCAACTGAGATAAGGTTTTATTTACAAACTTAAAAACGTAGAGCCGTGGTGGCCGAGTGGTTCGAGCAGTTGCCTGCGACGCAAAGGTCGCAAGTTCGAATCCCGACTGTACCAATGAGTTTTTCTAAACTAAATACAGTGATTAGTCACACCACGAGCTTTACGGTGAAGGAAAACATCGTGAGGAAACCTGCATACGTCTGAGAAGAAATTCAAAAGGACTCGCCATCTGTCACGTTGGCACCTAATATACCTCTGGCGGAAAGTGGGTGTGTGGGTATTACCTCTGCCTACCCCTTCGGGGACCCTTGTGGGAAGGCGTGAGGATATATTATATTATATATAAAAAAGTTCATCTTGTTCCGACGATGTGGTTACGTATCCTGCAAAGTTCTCGATGCTTACGCGAAAACTACCTCTGAATTAACTGAGTTTAGGTTTAGAGTTGTGTACTTACAATGGTCGTGTTATCGTACGCGATAACATAAGGTACGTACATACATATGTATTAGGGTCGTAAGAACCCCGTGCCATTAAAGCTAGCTATTGTTCCCGCTTCGATAATGTTCGTCTACTTCAGTCGAGTGCTTTAGGTAGCTGGATTCAATTGTTCTGTTTGCAAATATTTTATTATTAATCCTCATGCATACATATATATCAACACGCCGGCACCTCACGGGTAGGAAGGAGAGTTGAGCGTCTGTTCTACTTACATACCTCTTTCGCTTCATCAGTCTCTTCATACATGCTCGGTTTCGAGTATTCTTGAGGTTCCCATTTTTGAGAGCTCGATCGATTTAATTATATTATGTATATTACAACATGGGAGTATTATTTATGTTCTGTCAACTTGACATTAGTTTAATAGGTAACGTGTTTTATGTACAAGTTATATAGATTGCAACACGACTAATAACATATTGTGGTAGTGTTCTAGTGTTTGCTCGCCGTATCGCGTTACCAACAAAGTAAATAAATAACTGGTGAAATTTTTCGGTTTTCTACAGATAAGATTACAAGTGAAATGCTGATAACAATTGTGGCGATAAATGTATCTAGTGATGGATATTTATGTGTTATCTATACAGAGTACCTATAAATATATATAGATGATATCGCAGTTACGCTGGCACGAATCGTGTAAAAAACGTCACAATTCTCCGAGATTTACGCGTGCGAGGTGGTTTTCCTCATAGTTTTCACGGAAACGTTGGTACCACGTGTAAACACCACAACCTTTGTAGCTCTATGGTTAAGGCTCGAAGACTAATCCCATTTGTCGTCCCACGCGTTACTGCAATCGCCAAGTAAATGTATTACACAAGGCGAAATCGCAACTCGCAACATCGCTTATTTTGCGTTTTCGAAACCATCCTTCGTCATCCATTCCAGCCTTTTGTACTGGCATACATATCATTGCGTTTATTGTCTTTAATATGATGTCAAAACGTGTCTCGTGAGCTTTCATACATGACTCAAATGGGACAGTGAAAATCTTGACGTTTCATGATTGTACTAGTAAAGGATAATTAACAGGTGCTTCTACACGGCTACACATAAGGCTCCCCGCAAGGCGGGGGTGAAAAACACCCTATTTTCGCCGGATTTAGGTGCCAAAATGACAGATGGCGAGCTATGAAATAACTCATAGGTACAGTCGGGATTATGAACGACGTTGTAAGTTAATCGAACCCGGCCACCACGGCTCGGAACTGCTCATAAGTCTACTATATACATATGTAATCTTATAAAGAACTAGCTGTACCCGCGACTTCGTCGGCGTGACTATTTTATCTTTGGTAAAAAAAAAATCGATTAAAAGTATCCTATGTTACTTCTAATACCTCCAAGAATATGTTTACAAAGTTTCATGATGATTGGTTAAGTAGTTTTGACGTGAAAGCGTAACAAACAAACTTACATTCACATTTGTAATACATATTAGTAAGGATGTCTAAATCGGACTTCCGTATACGCATCGCTAATTATAATAAAACTATTAATATAAGTTAGCATATCAGTAGCAATGTAACATAACAGTATCTTAAGCAATGAGCGCAGTCTCGCGCAAGCACCGCACCTAACATCGCAAGAGACAAACGCCTGGTTGTTTTACTGTTGGGCAAACTATTATGAAATGGAGCGTAAGGTAAGGACCGGCGATTTAATACATTGCGATAAAGAGGCTTGCAAATCTGCCGAACGTTGCTTACAAAACCAACTGGATTTTCGACCCGAGGATTATCGTTCAGGCTCATGGCCTCACTCCCAACGCGTGTAAATCACTAGTGAAACATTCATAGTATTATACATTTAATTATAAATTTGCGCCATTCGCGCAAGATCCAATACCGTTAACCAACTGTTAGTAATGCCGGGCCGTATTGCCTTGCCTCGCCAGTTCGCAATAGTCCACTCCGCTCGTTACATATCGCAAGCTCTTGCGACCTAGCTTTCGTGATTAATCGCCGTTCTAATTTTCGTTTGCATATACATATTGCAACCCTTTGTGTTAGCAATACTCCAACGAGTCTCAAATGCACAATGTGGACGCACATCTTGTGCCTTTCGCACTTCCGATTTAAAATATAGAGGAGGAAGCAGTCCGTAGCGAAACAAAAGTGTACTTATTCCGGCCGCGTACTGCGACGGAAACTGCGCGGGCGCATACGGATGTCGATTCACTCTTTTTATTGTTGTCGATCTAGACCGCATCTGTCAGACGACACACATCATACAGCTGCCCTTTATGGTTATCGTCATTATGGCAGCCTCCACAAACTGGTGAGACTGGAGCGCACGCGCACCTGTCGCCAGGTGTTTACTCGTACATAATAATTACATAGGTACCTAGATCACATAACTGAGCAGCAATCAATCTTTTTGTGTGGTTACGCGAAAGCAATCCTCGTTACGAATCGCAGCTGGTATGTCGCGCGATCTAGCATTTTTTTGAACGCGAAGGTGTTCCGTAATGACGATCATTACTCGTCCGCAATGTGGGAGCTCCAGCTTTTTACCCGCATATTTCCCAACACTTCGGTAAAGTTGGTCTAAAACGTAACAACGTGTAAAGCAACTAGTTATGAAAGTGAATATGCAAGCCTGCCAGTGAGCGGGCTACCTGCCGATTCTTCTGTAACATCCTGCACTACAGAATTCTTAGTTTGAAATTAGCTTCGAACGGTAACGAGAGGGCTGCGACATTGTGCAGTCTGCGCTCCAACAGGACTTTTGGCGCCGTCATGTCGACTTCATTTCATGCGTGTCTCACAAACGGCGCGTGAAGATCGAAGATAATAAACGTGATTTAATTGCGCGAATGTACTTTTTCAGTGACTTTATCCTAGCACGTGTAGTCACTGTCGGCCATCGAAATGATTTCGAAACAGACTGCAGTTATATCGGGAAGGAGTCAATGAACGGAAGTGTTTCACGAGTGTGACATGCGCCCGCGCTTTATCACGGCTTGCGCAACTGTGGGCCCACTTGCCCAATCGAAGCCCACCAGGAATATTACATCTATGCTAAACGGCTCGTGCGACCGCAGGAATCCTGGGGATCTTGTTAAAGCAACTGTCGCAAGTAGGCTGCGGTTTCGATTGGCGCAGGTCGATGTACGCTTTCTACGGCGCTCTTTCTCCGCGAGCTGCGCTGCGCCGGCGCGCGATTGCAAAACGCTGCTGGGGTCGCGCTTTCTTCGTTCGCGACGCTCGGAGAAATTGTTGCGACACGCCGCCGCGTGCACCGACCCCGCGTTAGAAAGTCGACCGCTCACCGGATTTAACATGCCGTCGTAACGGTGTAATTGCAACCATTCGAGGCGGAATTCGATGAGATTTGGGATATTTTTTGCGGACGCATTCCTACGCTTTCTTTAGTTACGCAAGTCTCACGTAATACAAGCTAGCGGGTCATCGAACGGTATCGTACGTTTCGTAAACGTCACTGCGCGCGGTGAGCACCGTGAGATGGTGCGCAATTGGCCAATTGAGTGTACTAGTGCCGTTTGCGCAACGGGCTACGGTATGGCGCCCGTTCCGCAGTCTGTGCGTTGCAACACGGGATTATTTCGGCGGCGCCGCTTGGACCGTCGCCCGGACTTGCAACACGCCATATCGCAACGTGGCTCATAATCCACACCATTGTGACACCCGGCCCGTGTGCGGACGCCGCTCGCCTGCCAAATACGGGCGCTCGACTGTTGCGCTACTCGATCTCCTTACTTCACCAGCCGCACCCCGCTCTCAACGCCACTGCTGCTGACCTGCGGCTCTAGATAAAATAATTTTCTTATGACTTTCACGTGTGGTGAAGATAGTTTTCCGCGTGAAAAGTATTTGAGATGGGTTTGTCCCATCCGCCGCCTATCCAGTCGCTGCTTTCTATTTGAAAACTAAAACAATTTTGCAATCGATGTTCACATTAGTGTTTTCGCAAGCGGCCCAGCGCACAGTTTCAAAACTGAGTTCGACTTGCGTTATCGTGACTCCGATAAAGCTGACTGTACCGCTGCCTGTGCGGTTTTGAGACCTAAATTCTGGGCTGTGTACACACACATTATGTACACAGCGCAGACGTTCTCATGCAACGGTATCTCTTGTGCTACTAAGCGTGACTAACTTTTCTCAATATTATTGACATTCATAACGTGTCTGAAACTACCAAGATCCTGTAGTTTCAATAAAGCACGATCATCCTTTGCACCTTAAGCTGATCGGCGTGTCCATAAACAAAGATCAGTCGTTTTGTTCGAATATTAGGTAGGTGTGTGTTATCAACGTTATTTTACAACACATCCGGTGGTGAGCCACGATTACGTAACCACAGCCGACATATAATTGGGCATGGTCGGGATCGTTTCCCAACTATCCCGGCGGCATCTCCGCGGTGTAGCAACAGTCGCTTGCGACACACGTGTCCCTACAATGCGCGTTACGAAAACCTATGACTAACGCCACGCCACACTCACACTGCCGACAAAGAACTAAATATTGCTCTACCGATATCCACGCCGGTGTAAATAGGAAACTGTTGTTACACACTATTTTGTTATAACTTACATTGTCGACGCTGCTATTAAAACGGTACCTTTCGCAATATGCAACTGACACATCGAGTGTGATTTGTTTAGAGTATAAATTGTTTCCTAGGTGTTGCGCAAGCGGCCACGCAGCGAGCCGGCGATGCAGTGTCTGGCAGGAAGTGCATGCATGTGTGGTGCATCTGTGCCATTGTTAGTGACGAAACTGTCAGGGTTGACTTGAGCAATGGCGGCAGTTGCGAAACCCGCGCCGGCGCATCCCGCTAATTGTGGGCGATCTCCCACACAATGCTACACACGGAGCATTCGAACGCTTCGTATACGTCGTTGGCTTAATTCATTACGTGATGTGATGCGCCACCTCACATAAACTTGACCAGCAAATGTTAAGGCGAACGCTACACAGTTGCAAAGGCATAATTTAACCAAGTGTTTCGTTAACACAATTGCGAAGTCGTAAATGTTAGTCAATTTGGTAATATATCTTGTAAGTTTCGGGTGCGTCACGAATTCACGAGTTTATTAGATCGAGCCTCAGCAGCCCTGCGCGCCGCGTCCGTGCGTACGGTTGCGTAAAGCGAAGTTGTCCTTTCGCCTGCGCCCGCGCCGGGCTCACACCGAGACACCGCGAGAATCCTTGGCGGCCGCCGCCCGCTCGGAAATCCGGCCAACCTTCCGACCGCGTTACGACACCGTATAACTTATTTACACGTTGCGAAATTGGAATCGATTGCAACTGCAGACATCGCACTTAGCCTTGCTGTTGTAGGGATTTAATTAGGATCCGTTGCGCAGTCGAGACCTAAACGGATACGAGGACGCCCTCCAGTGGGCTCCGCTCACTGATGAATTACAAAAAAGGTTCGGAGTGCACTCGTAGTGACGTCACTCGTTTCATCAACCAGTTCCCACAGTGGGTTCTCTTGCTTCACCGGCCGATGAAAGCGCGCACGTGCTGAGCCGCCAGTACAGTACATACTGCCAACTCGCATAGCCCATGACAACTTGAGCCATCAGTTCACTCGATAACTATGCTCTTGCGACAGCCTTAACGAGAGTAACCTTTAGCTGGAGCGACCGAACATTGTCACGATCCGATCTGTTAAAAGCGTTTATAAATCGCTACCGTGTACCCAGTATCGCTCATCCCGAGCTTTCGTACCTCGTTATTGCTATATAGATAAAGTTCAATATTGAATGCGGTCGATTGTCCTCCGAGAGATCTCAGCTACAGTTGCGTACGTCCGCAGACTATTTGTCAAACGACTGTGAGACCGCAACTTGCGGGTTTTGTAACTACGCTTTGAGTAAACTTGATATTTATTGCTTTCAGCTTTCGAAGGCACGAGTAATCGAAACTTACACGTTTCTTCACATCATAATGTTTCAATTTGTGTTGAAATTTTTACTTGTAAAAATTTGTATAGCTCGTGGATTCGTTCGCAGTTTTATTTTAAACATGTCCTTAGATCGCCTACCTTAGCGTTGCGTGATGTTCAATAGCATACCAACAACCTACCCCAAATGACATGACCCCAGTTGACCTAACATGGGCAAGATTTATGTACACCCCTCTTGTGGTTTTAATTTCGTATTCAAAGGCAAACAAACTGTTCAGCTTTATAATTCTTATAAATCTTTCACCTTGGCATTTGTATATTTTTAAATATCTTATGTACAGGGTGTAACCGCGAGGCACTTCTTGCTTAGAAAGCGCAAGGAGGGGAGTAATCCTCTGTTGCACCGCCGTTCTCCTCTTGACGGAGTATTATTAAACGGGCTAAAAATATCCTGCGTGTACACATTGAATGCAGTCGATTCGCTGCATCGAGCACCTGTATCGAACCGCCTATTTTAAAATTAAAATAACACGTTTCGATAGCTTTTGAACGCAACAAACTCTTCTGACAGGAATATCGCCTTTAATATGTACATTTCAAGAAGTATTATTTTAAATCGTTCTACCCAACACGGGGGGAGTACAGGCGTATTGTTCTCACGAAATCTAAGACGAAAAGTCCCGTTCGCCGGCGATCAGATTTACATTCAATCATACATGAAGCCACCGGCGGCATAATGTTACCAACTGTGCATTTAATGCATTTCGAAATTATGCGGCCGCTCTATGAAATACGAGGTCGGCCACGGTACGCCGAGTGACGAAACAAAACCCATTGCGTCACCGAACAGCTTTATGGTCGCCGTGTAATTATTTACACGACATTATTGTTACATACGCTAACTAACCTTGTTATGGAACCTCGCTTGCGTATATTCAACATGATGCTTTAATATTAATTAGCCGCCCGCGAATCGTTAATAGCGCAAAGCTTTGTGCTCAAAGGGTTCCATTACGGGCGCATATCGCAAATGACCACCGCATATATGGGTCGGCGGTCAATGCACTTCGAATGCAGATGAGCTGACATCGCCGGTATTAATTTGAAACTGCCGGATGTTATGTTTGACTCTTTGAATCGATCTGATAGTTGTTTCTTTTGTTCCAGGACGACGTTGAAACTAGAGTCGTTGGAAGACGCGGTAGTTCTAGATGACCCTGAAGAGGACCTTCTACAGGACAAGAGGGGGTGTCCCGCCTACGTCTCGCCCGAGATCCTGCGAGCGCATCGGACGTACTCCGGCCGCGCGGCAGACATGTGGTCGTTGGGAGTCATATTGTACACTATGCTCGTTGGAAGGTGCGTACACCAACTAGCCATTATGTCCTACAATGCCCAGTAAAAAAGTGCACGCTCAGAGCGTGGGTGCGAGGGGGTGTCTTCACCTGCGCGCAAGGCGTGGGACTTACCGTTTTGAGAGATCGCAAGGGGTCGCCGCGACCGTTGGCGACGGGCGGGATGATCACCTGTCGTCCGTTACGCGCCAACGGCCACCAATTATATCACCCACATATAAATAAGGCTGGTGAAATCTTCGCCGCACCTGCCGCGGTCATGTGGCGAAGACGTTGCATTAAGTATATAGTGCGCGTTCCTTCAGTCGCCGGCAGCTGGCCGCACCTGCGTTCGCGAGCCTTTGTTTTATACCTTTTTTCGAGCCCCCGCACCCGTAATTTATATTCGAAACCCGGGATTCGGCCGCAATCGCCGCAATCACCTGTCGCCGGAAGGGTTCCTCGTACCTGAGTTTTTGTTTTGGCACGCATCTGCCGGGCCCAATGACAATCAGATCCTCATTAATTGGGATTCGAGGCACATAAAAAAACGTAACAATTTGTGCAGACCCGGCCTAATGTCGATGATAATGAATGCTGCTATCTTTTTGAACTGCGATAAGCGTTTTTTGTTGTCCTTTTTAACAAATAGACGTTTGAAATGTAGATAAAATGTTCGACTTGATTGAAATATACATTTTCTTGGCGAGTCAGAGCCGGGTTCGCTCTATTAATAGGCCGTAAATCATTCACGTACCTACGTGCAGAAAATAAAGTTGCATTTCTTTTTTTATAGGTATCCGTTCAACGATTCTGAGCATGCGTCGCTGTTCGCGAAGATATCTCGAGGGTACTTCGTGGTGCCAGAGTGCTTGTCGTCACGAGGCAAGTGCTTGATCCGGTCGCTACTGCGCCGCGAGGCGGGCGAGCGGCTGAGCGCATGCCAAGTGCTGCGCCACCCGTGGCTTGCGCGCGACCCTCGCACCGACCTGCCGCCCAGAGCCAGCGCCGCCACTGACCGCCGCGTGCCCGACATCAACCTCACGTAGAACACTACATCAATACCTCGGCAAATAAAGCTTGATTGAAATAACTACTGACAATTAAATGTTGGTCGTTCTGCAATTCTCTGGTCATTTGCAAACATTACGAAAAGTGATTGCGTACAATGTATTGTGAATATGGACTTCAAGTTGTTCGTATTTAAGTAAATACTAGAACGCTAGTACGTACAAGTATATGTCGTCCTACCATCTATTCGGGATGTGATTTGAATCCAGCTACGTTTTACAAGGTATTTAACATGTGCAAAGCGTTCTCGAGGTGTAACGGACGACTTTAGGTGTCCGCCCGGCGCGGACTGTGCCCTCGTTAGCTATTTATTCATTGTCGTTGTAACTCGGCACCTGGTCAGCTACACTGTCGTCAGCGGCAAGAGTAGGTACACGCATTGGGCTAACAGCGGTCCCATATAACATTCGAAACAAAAACATGTTTGTATTGTTACCGTAATGAAATGCGAGAGTTGGCTGAACTTGGCTGTGATAGGCATTATATTGTTCCGGAGACAGTGTAGCTGGGTCAGGCGAAGTGAGAAATAAGTTTAGTGCAGAGAGCGGCTGGGTCGGCTGGCCCGCCCGCGCCGCTCCGCTTATTTATAAAGTAGAGTCGAGCCGAACAATAGAACACGCATAACGCCACAAAGTGCACTCATTATGGGTGTTTGCGACTTTTATTGGGATGGTTACGTGCTTTTATGAGCTGTGGTATAGTCGTAACGTACATAATGACAGAATAAGTGAGACTGATATCGCGTTCTTGTGATCTACGGAAGCGCCGAGCGACCAGCGTGGGCTCGGCGAACCTCGGCGTTCATTTATTTATGTGAAGCATTCTGTTAACTATTACGTTAATTCCTGTAAGCGTAATGTAGAAACATATCAATTTCGCACCAATATGGGTATATTGGATTGAAGTTGTATGTGTAGTCTTAGGCAAATCACCTATGTATATTTTGTATTTATATGAAGAAATTAAAGTGTTTATCGTGTAATTGTGATCTCCACCGATGCTATTTAGCGATTACTTAATTGCCATTATGTTGTTGCGCTGGAGCGATAAGTGAGTCCTTTTGTTGCACAACGTTCAGTTGCTTCCATCAGAGTTATTTGAGTTATATTATATTGGTTGTAATCAGCGCCATTGTTCGACTACCGCGAGTAGTTGTTCGACTACTGTCTTGTATATTGTAACCAACAAAATTATATGGAACATATTTATGTCCTACCTTACCACCATGTACCCAAAATGGTTGTAGAAATTTGGTCTGTGCCATTTAATTAATTTATACATAATTTATTGTTGTTGTAATTGTTGCGCGTGAGGCGGAGGCACTACTTCCTATAATAACTAAATTATTTATCCATTTGGTACTTGGTGTTGAGTTGTTTTGATCGAGGAAAGGTTGAGATCGACATTTTTGTTTTAAATATTATTAAATTAGTTTCAAATCGAACAGTAATTGTTTTGTTATGTTTTACGACCAATCAATCGGCTGTTGTTAAGAATCATTTTGTTTGTGTCAATCATTTGGGTTTTAATTATTATCGATCGTTTCATCGAAGTTGTCAGCATTGTCAAATGAGAAGAGAGTCCATGTATATCTATCGCTATTTTAATTTATACAAACTGTAAATAGAGCTAAGTTTATCATAAGGATTATCAAAAAAAGAAAGAAATGATAGAGGGAATAAATAATTAGACAAATTATACTTTCGTTTCGATTATCAGCACCTTTACACTAAACGGACATAGACCAGCCCCCGCTAGACCAAATCCCATTTGTTTACGCGCAATGATATCAGATGCGGAAAAAGTTTTCCGCCGATGATGCCATTGACAAACAAGAGAAGAGATGGGGTGAGCGTGAACGGAGAGGCTGCTAGGTTTGTGTGGTCATATATTACTAAGGTGGGTAACATAAACCATACACTGCAATATGCAATGAATATTTACATAATGACTAGTCTTACCGCCTAGCTTCGGGTGAATGAAATAGACAACTGGAGCAGTATAAAAGCGCCATCTATCGGAACCCATAGTAAACCGTAACTATCCAAGAACCCACAAAAACAAATGCTACCATATTAAGTCGATCCATCTTCTAACAGATTTCAAAAACGATTATCTTTCTTAAGTGATATTATTGAATTGAGATATTGAAAGAGAGAGTAAAGATCCAATTGACTATCCATTATTGATGAGTTGTTCTAAGAATGTTTACTATTTTTCAATCGGTTTAGACAAAATTCTTCAACGAATTTCGGTCTTCAATGACATAGATAGACCTACAGGTGAATAAACTGACCCGGTAATAGGTCGGCCATCGGGACCACGGACAAGCGCTAGAAAAGAAACTAAGTAGGGTTTCATCTTCGGCCATGCTTATAGTAGGGAGGTAAATAATATTGCGATTAGGTAACAATACCTACCAGTATTAAGCAATTAAAACCAAGTACATTTTTCTGCAACTTTATTTCTAATTACAATATCATACAAAATTAAACTAAATGACATGCTTTCAAATGATGCTATATTTAGTGAAAGCAAAGTTCGAGCTGTGATATATAATAAATATTTGTCTATTTTATTCATTACATACATAAATGTGATTCTAAAATAAGTTAACAGATTTGAAGTTAACAATTTCATCTTTATGGTGAAATTTACATAATGAATAAAATTCACAAATTCGTTAGTCATGATTTATTAACGTCGTAGTGGTAACAGGATCGTAATTATCTGCAATTGTACCGATTTCTGATGGTTTCATAACATTGCGCAATGGGGAGAAAATATAGGTGACAACAGGTGATATCTAACAAGGTAGCTTGGCTAGTGCCAATCAATGATTATAGTTAATCATCGATTCTGGAAAGAAACGTTTGTTACACTGCAAACTATCTTGCAATAAAAAGATTAGGAAAAAAGCCAACAATTGAATTAAACACAGGATCAAAAATACGTATAATAAAAATAATTGTATTTAACGGATTTAAATAAAACTGAACATTTAATGAATTAGTACATTTCTGAACGATTATTTTACGTTTTACAACAATCAATAAATACCATTTTAAATATCAACATATACAATCATTTAAAACAGACATTTAGAGCATTACATTTTTAACCAGATTTATGGTGTTTTCTGTTTGATCTCTCATAAGTAGGTAACTTGGTCCAGCAAAAATCGAAAACAAAAAGTTAATAAAAACGTTATGTTCGATATTGTCTCTCCATTGACGAGCTTTTTAACCAACTTACAGAAATAAGGTATGTTAAACGGACGTATGTATGCGATACGGCTCCTCGCTGATTGTAAACAGGTTTGAAGTTTGTTTCTTGTCAATAAGTTGTAGAGTCAGTAAGACATCTATATAGCTAGGTACCCAACCCAGTCTGACTGGCTAAGCTTCCAAAAAGAAGACAGCGAGGAGGGGAGCCATGTTTTATATTAAGTGACAAAGTTGTAAAACATGTCTCATGGAAATCGGTTTGACAACCGGCGAAAAGCTGGCGCTTTGTATGAAACATTTTGCCTAAAGTTCTTCTTTGTACTAGATTTATAAGTAGACCGCTCGGCGTTATGGGCTCCTAGTACAGCCGCTCGACCTTACTAGGCCCCCAGTATATCCGCTCAGTTTTACTGAGCTCCTAGTCTAGCAGCTCGGCATTACTAAGCTCCTAGTCCAGCAGCTCAGCATTAATAAGCTCCTAGTCCAGCAGCTCGGCATTACTAAGCTTCTAGTCCAGCAGCGCGGCCGTACTGGGCCCTTATGTAGCCGCTCCGCCTGGGTAGGCCTCTAGTACAGCCGCTCGGCCTTGCTGGGCCCGTGCACGGCGGCGTAGGCCTGCATGCGGCACTCGAGCTCGGGCCGGAAGTGCCGGATGAGGCCTTGCACCGGCCACGCCGCGCCGTCGCCGAGCGCGCAGATCGTGTGCCCTGCATCATCACACATTACATATATAAAAAACTAGCAGTGCCCGCGACTTCGTCCGCGCGGAAAAGTGGTATTAAACAGCATTTTTACCCCCTTAAGGGTAACATTTTTACAAACTTTGAATGTAATATTACTTTATATGTAATCAAGAGCCTAAAAAATAAGTTTTCAAGTTTTTTTCAAAAATGACGAAACTTCCATAAAACTTTAATCCTCTATTTCAACCCCTTACAACCTTTTTTCGCATTAAAAAGTAGCTTATGTCCTTCCTCAAGCTCTAGGCTATATCTGTACCAAATTTCATTTAAATCGGTTCAGTAGTTTAGGCGTGAAAAGGTCACAGACAGACAGACAGACAGAGCTACTTTCGCATTATAATATTAGTAGGGATAATAAAATAAATACTTGGAACAATTGCACACAAATTGACCTAGTCCCAAAGTAAGCAAAGCTTGTTTTATGGTAACTAGACAACGATATATTTACTTATATAGATAGATATACATAAATATATAGGACATCCAAGACTAAGGTACAAATACTCGTGTTCATCACACAAATATCTGCCCTCAGCGGGATTCGAACCCGCGACCTCAAGTATCGCAGTCAGGAGCTCTAACCACTAGACCAGGCGGTCGTCAGATACATATATCCACATCACTTACTGAAACACACGTCCGTCCGTGTTAAATATGATTTCATTGCAAATTTTTATGGAATAAAACAAATCAATAACACTTTCAATTTGAGGTTTTCAATGCACACGCAACGGAAGCCATTATTTGTCATACAGTAATAAGGTGGATAGAAAGGAAGTATTCATAGTAAATAAGTTTTTTTATATACGACAAGAGTGGTAACCAAGCCACTTGGGGACTTGGGATGGGAAGCGGCTACCGTAGCCTACGTACGCTCACGTTACTGAAGTATCACTTACACACTGTGACAGAATGTATAACTTTTTCCCCTAACCCCCTTTATCCAATATAAAAATATTTTTACACCAAAACTAAAACAAATGAATTCGTTCTTCCCGTTCTTTAGCCAGAAATTTGACGAGATATAATCGAAAGAGGACTCGCAAACGACAAGTAACTCATGACTGCGAATTGATATACTAATGACTGTTAAACCAAAGTAATGACGACAAACACTTCCATAATTAAGCTCACCTTCAATCTGTTTGGAGATCTCCCACAGCATGTCGATTTCTTTTGGTGACGCGTTACCGTCGACAAATCTGAAGATTAATAAAAAATATTTAAAATATAAAAAAGATTATAATAAAATATTTATGTTAATGTGAATAATTGACCACTTCACTTCATCTACATACATCAGCATCTTATATCTACGGGGTAGGCAAAGGTGTAATATCAGCCTGACCCGTAGATATATTTAGTGCTAATCTAATTGAAACTAAAGCACTAAGCAGACAACTGCATATAAAATTATGCTAACATAGTATGACAACGGCGATGAACTCGCCATCTGTCACGTTGGCACCTAATATACCTCTGGCGGAAAGTGGGTGTGTGGGTATTACCTATACACTTCTGCCTACCCCTTCGGGGATCCTCGTGGGAAGGCGTGAGGATAATAAAAAAACATAGTTTTTTTATATTTTTTTTTATACCACTTGGGTGGCAAACAAGCATGCGGTCCGCCTGATGGTAAGCGGTTACCGCCGCCTATGGACGCTTGCAACACCAGGGGTATCACTCGCGCGTTGCCGACCCTGCAGGAATCTTTTCACACCCTTCTTGAAGAACTCCATGCTGTGACTCCATAGTATGACAACTTGGTTCAAAATAGTGTAACATATTTGGACTACGTCTAGTTTCATAACAACATGAAACCTTTTTGAAGGCCTAATTAGTCATTACAAGATTTAAATTAGATACAATATCTTCTACTGAATTGTCAGTCTGTCAGTGTCATATATTTCATCTTGCAATATCTTGCAATCTTAGAATAAAAACGCTGCTAATATTACTCTTTGCTAGATGCGACTTATAATGACATTGCGACGCACTATGTCATACTCAATCGGTAAAGCAGATTATCGCTCATACTGAGCACACGAAAATAGATCTTAAGGTGACGAACCTTTTCTAACCACGACTGTATATTTATATATCTCTAGTACTTTCCACAAGGGTCCCTGAAGGGGGAGGCAGAAGTGTATTACTATATACTTCTGCCGTTCACACCCACATTTCATCAGAGCAATATATATGTGTAATATATAGAGCAATACAATGTATATGTACATTTAAACATCACATTATGTAACTTAACATGGTCTGGCAAATAGATTATTTCATACAATTTCCCCCTCGATGTTCCCCTTCACCGTAAATGTCGTGGTGTGATTACCTGTACATGATCTTGTTCATCCAGGAGACTCCCTCGCGGCAAGGCGTGCACTGGCCGCAGGACTCGTGCTTGTAGAACATGATGAGGCGCGCGATGGCCTTCACGATGTCAGTGGAGCGATCCATCACGATGATGGCCGCCGTGCCCAGCGACGTCTGCGCAGCCACCAGCCCGTCGAAGTCCATTATGGCCGTCGTACACACGCTACGAACCCGAAATAACGTTACTGATGATATTCATAGGCCCTAAAAAAGGGGGAAAAGAGGGCACAGGGTTCAACTGCACCAACAAACCAACGGACTAAAATTAATGTGTTCTAATGACTATACTTATAATAATATATAATATATCCTCACGCCTTCCCACAAGGGTCCCCGAAGGAGTAGGCAGAGGTGTATAGGTAATACCCACACACCCACTTTCCGCCAGAGGTATATTAGGTGCCAACGTGACAGATAGCGAGTCCATCGCCGTTACTCAAGGACGACTATACATACGCCTTTGAATTTCTTCTCAGACGTATGCAGGTTTCCTCTCGACGTTTTCCTTCACCGTATAGCTCGTGGTGTGAGTAATCACTGTACTTAAGTTCAGAAAAACTCATTGGTACAGTCGGGATTCGAACTTGCGATCTTTGTGTCACAGGCAACTGCTCGAACCACTCGGCCACCACGGCTTCTATGCTTAATTAAAAATAAACACGAAAACACGGAGGAAACCTGCATACGTCTGAGAAGGAATTCAAAGGCGTATGTATAGTCGTGCTTGAGTAACGGCGATGGACTCGCCATCTGTCACGTTGGCACTTAATATACCTCTGGCGGAAAGTGGGTGTGTGGGTATTACCTATACACCTCTGCCTACCCCTTCGGGGACCCTTGTGGGAAGGCGTGAGGATATATTATTAACACGAAAAGACAATAATAATAAAGACGAAGACATGTCGAAATTGCGAACACCAAGAAGTTTACAGTACCAATAAAAAAAAGTATAATCAATAAAACGAACTCTTTGGGAATGAGCGGCGTGGAAGATCCTCCAGGTATGATCGCGAGCAGGTTGTCCCAGCCTCCGCACACCCCCCCGGCGTGTCGCTCGATGAGCTCCTTCAGCGGAATGCTCATCTCCTCCTCGACAGTACACGGCGTGTTCACGTGCCCCGAGATGTTAAACAGCTTCGTGCCGGAGTTACGTGTACGTCCGAACGACGCGAACCAACTGCCTCCGCGGCGCATGATCGTCTGTGAAAAGATTTTTATCCACATTAGATACAATCAAATGCAACAGTGAAGGAAAGCAAACTCGACGTCCTTCTTGCGAATCAGCAACAATTAAAAAACTAATTTTCTCCAGCAAAATTATACCTGTCTACTACCCTTTCGGTGACTCTTGTGTAGGCCTGTAGATATGAACCAGTCCAGATACGATTTAAATATCATACGACGCATGATATCATCACAGGGTAAGCAGACTAAGTAGAGTGTCACTGATTATAATTAAAATATATATAAAATGTCTCTGCCTACCCCTTAGGGACTTGGCGTGATGATATGTATGTATGTATTGTATATGTATGATTATAAAACGATTGAATGATTATAATTATCATCATTATTCACGATTTACATACTACTTATAAAATTAAGGGCAATATTTTTGTAATAATACCACCATTAGTCCAAACCAATTAAAGGGAACACCACATTTGTGGAATAAGTTCTTCATATTTAAACTTACTGGTGCTACTGCAATGGTTTCCACATTATTCACAGTGGTGGGGCATCCAAACAAGCCAATGTCAGCGGGGAAAGGGGGCTTTAGGCGCGGCTTGCCCTGTTTGCCTTCAATGGACTCGATGAGCGCCGTCTCTTCGCCACATATGTACGCGCCGGCACCGCGGTGTACATAAACGTCAAAGTCATATCCGGAACCACAGGCATTTTTACCGATAAATCCTGCTTGATAGGCCTGGAAATTACAATAGATTTGATGAATCACTGAAATCAAACCCAACCAAGTACAATGGTATATGAGTTGGTCTACAGAAGCACCTTATAGCCAGTTCTTCAGAGTCAGAATCCTTCACAGGCACCCCGAGAAAGCTCTACCAAGGTTTCATCATAATCTGATCAATAGTTTTGGAATGTATACAGGACAACCATTATAACATTCATTACATTGCATTATCCTGAAATACTAAATATGTCTATCAGGTTCTTTGATTTTCAGCCTTAACCTTTGTACCTATATAAAGACCCAGTTTCTGACAATATCAAGTCTGGCTTAATTAACACAAGTTCAACCAGTTCTAATATTATGACTAATATGATTAGCATAATTAATTCACAAGTCTTGGCCCTGAACAGTGGAGGCAGTGTTTTTAAAACTAGCCTGTAACACAAAGGTTGCAAGTTTGAATCCTGACCCATGAGATACAAGAAAAAGGCAAAACTCAAAAAGGAAGTCCACATATGTATCAAAGGAAATTCAAAGATACACATGTGCTTGAAAAATTTATTCACCATCTGTATTGTTGGCCTCTAAATACATATCTCAGGTGAAAAGAGGGGGTTGTTTCACCTCTGCCTGCCTGAAAGTGTGATGGTATATGATGAAGTATTGAATACAGACCTCAGCAATAGCAACTTGTAAGTTACTAGCTTCATTGTAGAACTCTCCTCTGATGTAGATGTAGGCAGCACATGCACCCATTGCTTTCCCCGCAATGAGGCATCCTTCCACCAACTTGTGTGGGTCATGACGCATGATCTCCCTGTCTTTGCAAGTACCAGGCTCTCCTTCATCAGCATTCACTACTAGGTACTTGGGACGCCCATCCGCCGGCTTGTTCATGAATGACCACTTCATACCCGTAGGGAAACCTGCACCTCCACGACCTCGGAGACCGGACGATTTCATTTCATCTGTAATATACTTCACTTACAGGCATATGCCTGTACACAAGAATATCTAGACAACAAATCTGTGTGCTGGCCAACACTAACAGACACACCTGGGAGATCATAACTCATCTCAAATCATTGAGTAAGACCTTTGGAGTGAGTTTGGCGGGTGTTAATTTTGGGGTCTTAAAACTTAAGACTGGCGAACCCATATATACACACAATAATTGGCATGATGATATTAATATGCATCTATGATTTGCAAAGAATACTCTTTCTTTCTTTCAAATCAACGCCAACTCCCTGCTGGAAAAGCTGGAAAGCCAACTCCCGCCATTTTCCCTTTAACAACGGAATTACAATAAAATCATAACATTTATAAGTACTCACTGACGATCCAATCATTTCCCTTCAGAAGAATCTCCTTGGTCATGTACCAATCTCCACGGGACATTGCCCCGCTGAGCCTCCATTCGTGTCGCCCATACAGGTTGGTGAAGATCCTGTCACTATCTGCCAGACCTCCATAGTGTGTCTTACCCGCTGGCTGCGTCTGTTGGTACCGTACCGGTATGTGGTTGGCATTCACAAGTGGGGCAATCAACCCTAAAAAATATCACATACGTCAAAATTATGTAAGTACACTGCGCACCATACAAACCCACAAATAAAAAAGCTGCAATATCCTTTCATCACAATTATTGAGCAGTAGATTAAATGTGGCAGTTAATAAATATAAGGATGAGCAATAATAATTACCCAAATGTGATTTCGTTCCCTGAACAACCCTTGCGAGTGCTCCAGCCATTTTTGCAATACGTCATAAAATTAAATAACAAAATAATCACGTCAATTCTTTGGAGTCACAGAACAAAAATTAACTGCGGAATATTATAAAAGATCATAGACTCACAAATAAAGATAGACAAATAAAGGCCACTGAGTAATTTGCGTAATGGTTGGGCTGATAAAAATAATAAATTATTATAAAATAATCATTATTTCAATGATTAATTTATTATTGTTATACTTAGAATAATAATATTGTGTATAACAAAGAAATTCTAAAATGATCTCTTTAATCCTCAAACTAAAGCTACTTCCTGTACACCTGTTTTTAGCCTTCGTGAATTCATTAAGTGAGCACGTAAAGACATCAGCGAGTAGTAATATTTCGTGGTATTACCCTGGTATACCCTGTGGCATGTATTTGATTGACATTTAGCACAGCTGATTGATATGACAGCTAACAAACAGCATAAATTTAAAGCTTGGACTAGCTAAGCTAAGCGAAGTATTTATTGTGTTTACTATTTTCAAGACTCAATTTAATTAAAGAACAATAAACTAACTAACTTAAAAATCTCATTTATTTATTTTATTTATTTATTTTATTTTACTTTAGTTAAAACGGTATACACCAATCACATTAACTAAAGGACTATGTAATTAACAATACATAACAAATAACAAAACAATGAAATGAAATTCACATATTAAAGGTTTTATGTTCTCCTGTTATAGCATTAATACATTAAAGTCCAAAGGTCTACCTGTTATTGGGCACCTTTTATCTTATCAAAATCCTTATGTTGAATTACTCTGTTAGTAGCTGTTTATCAGTAGTAAATTAAACAACACAATGGCGGCAGCAGTGATCCCAGCTGTGACTAAACTGTCCAACAGAATAATTCGGATTCTAGGGCACAACCCAGGCCCTATGACTCTTCAAGGCACCAATACTTATTTGATTGGTACAGGAAAGGAGTATGTATCAGTAGTATTACTATATTTAAGTTCATAGACAGCTCTTCATTCTAGAAGTTTCTATAACAGGGTGGTCAACCTAAATATAAACGTAAATGAAATTAAAAAGGCCATAGAATTGTAACAGATGACACACAAGCACCTTTATGATGATAAGAACTGGAGCTTGAAGCTTAAGAAGAATTTGGGGCCACAAGCTTTTTGCTTAATTTTATTTAACCTAAAATTTAAGAAATTTCTAAACTAATTTTTATTACATACACATTCACCTGAAAATTCCCTGAGTTATACAACTCTATTGACATAGAAAGATAGCTTCCCATATTATAAAACGCAAATACCATTTCAGTCAAATTTTATTATAAAAAATTATATAGGTTCCTTCTCTATGTTTTCTTTTCCTTTTTTTCTTTTGATTTTGCAATCTTGACTCTATATCTGTGTATCTAATAAATTGTCACAATAGTCCTATCTCATATTCAGCCGAATACTACTAGATACGGGGGAAAAAGATGTACCTGAATATTCAAAACAACTTTCGGACTTACTTCGCAAAGAGCAGGTGAACATACAACATATCCTGATCACGCACTGGCATGATGACCATATTGGGGGCGTTGAAAATGTTTACAATAATGTTACAAGTAAGTTGTTATATCTTATACGTTTATGTCAGATTATTTTTAAAATATATAAAAAAATATTGCATGTTTAAATTATTATGGATTTGTTATAAAGATAGTATCACCTTTTTTTTTTATACAACAAGAGTGGCAAACAAGCCCATCTGATGGGTAACGGTTACTGCAGCCTATTTACGCTCACGATACTGAAGTATCACTTGTGTGTTGCCACTCTGTGTTCGGAGAGTTATAGTGTGTTGGCAGCATAATGGTTTTAATCCCTCTGCTTCCAACACAATGTAACAATCCTCCCCCCTCCCCAAGGAGGTCATTACTGGAAACCTTATTCACCGCGTAGGAACACAACACAAAAAATCGTGTTATTTGGCTACGGACTTCTATAAGGTGGAGGTCCTGCCCCAGTCGGGCAGCTCCGAATTCGAACGGGAAACCCGTTATGCCCTACCTCTCTTAAATCTACTAATAAATCTCAAACTTTCTTAATTTTTATTTGTAGGACATCAAGAAGGTAAGTTATCCTACTTCAAATGGTGAGACTTTTTATTATACATATACCTAGCTGACTTTATCTGGTTTGTATGGTTTGTATCTCAATAACTTATGCTGATGGGCTTGGAGCTTTTGCTTTGGTTAAGTTGTTGTACAGTCTGGTGGAACTCGTTTATGAATAGAAATGATCTTTGTAATCTTGACATAAACTTCACTCATTATTATGCAAGTGTACTTTTCATACAACTGGGTCTTTCTTTAACGCACCTCTCTCATATCAGTTACATACATTCATAAGTTCATTTCAGCCAAACCTCTAGTCTGGAAACACAAAAGAAGCATAGATGATGCAGAAGACCGGCCTCTACCAAAGTCCATTCCTTTGAAATGGTTAAGTAACGAGCAACAGTTTGAAGTAGCAGGTGCAACCTTGAAGGTATACCACACACCAGGCCATACAACTGACCATGTGGTTGTACTTCTCTTGGAAGATAATGTACTGTTTAGTGGTGACTGTATCCTTGGTGAGGGTACTGCGGTGTTTGAGGACCTGTTCACTTACATGAAGAGTCTGCATACAATTTTGGACTTGGCACCAAGTGTTATCTACCCAGGTCATGGAAACGTTGTAGACGTAAGTTTTGTACATGCGTATACACAAGAAAATCCTTTTTTTATCTAGCACTCAAGGTTCAATATCAAGAGTACTCGCACCCAGTCAGTCGCTGGCTAATTGATGAGTGTATGTATATGAAACAAAAGTGGTCTGTAGGTTTAGAGAACTGATTTTCTTTTCCCTCTGTGTACCCGAGAGGGAGTCGCGTACCCTCCCACACAAAATGAAAAAAAAACGAATGTTCAAAATGAAGAGTTTTTAATAAATAATGAACATATTACAATTCTTTCCCAATTAAACGAATTCTCTGATTAAAATTTGCAAATCTCAATTCCAGGATCCCAAACAGAAGATAGAATACTATATTGCACATAGAAATCAAAGGGAACAACAGATATTAGACGCTCTCAAGAACAACACTGGTCAGCCCTTCAATGAAATGGATTTGGTCAAGTTGATATATGCAGAAACCCCTGAGCACTTATGGCCCGCAGCCGCGTACAACGTGAACCATCATTTGACCAAGTTGACCAAAGAGGGCAAGATACAGAGCCTCACGGTCGACGGGGAGAGTAAATGGCAGTATGCTCTGAGGTCTCCATTATGAAAAAAAATAAGCTGATACCATATAAAATATGTGTATAATATTAGAAAAATAACAATAGTTTTAAAAACTGCCGCAGGCACTATCGTTTTTTACCTTTGCGTATTTCTTTATATAATGTTTCAGATTATACTATTCGGATGGTATTGGGAATAGTTAATATCTGCTACAGAAGATTTTATAGTACATTTAAATTATGATTATTAAGTTTTCTTTTATTTCTCTAACTGCACTTACAAATGTGGGTAACGGGTCTATGGACGCTAGACATACCAGTATGGATATGGTGAAGTCAGGCAGAAAGGACGTATGAATAAAACAAGTAAGTAATAAATAAACAGCAAAATGTTTAATTCATTTTCCTTAAATACAAATTTATCGATTGATAATAGCATCAGGAACGGAGACGGTATGAGAATAAAATACTATGCAACATACGAATCACAAAAAATAATAAAATCTGGTAATCTGAAATCAATATGGATTAGAAAGACTTAATCTTTAATGTCTTGTAACATCAAGGTCATATTTATAACACGCAGGTAATAACTTATAACAAATACACTATAATTCTGTCACACAACATATAACCAGGCCGAAAAGTACACACCTGCCTACCTTCTTGGGAAGGCTATAACACATATAGCATTATTATTTAAAATTTTAACCATAATACTTAAAACTACTTTATTTTCTTAAAATTTCCTCTATAAACTTCAATAGGCTAGCAATGTGTGTGATTGTTTTGTAGGTTGAAGGCGTGTATGGCATCATACTGAATTTGACGATTACACACAATACGACAGATATTTTTCAGGAAATATAAAAGTTTATTTACCCATACTGATTGTAGATCGTGGTACTGTTACTCTAAAGGGCTTATTTACATGTCTCCGTCCATTGGATGTTCAGTGAGTGAGTTCAGACGGGGCGTACTATCGCCTGGCGCGCTTGGGCGGCGGCATCATGTCGGAGTCGTCGTGGAAGCGATGGTTGTCGATGTACTCGAGAAGGATCTCCTTCGTCACTGGCACTCGTATGCTCTGGCACACCGCTGGTGACCACACACAAAACAAAACCATTCAGTATCTAGATGGCGCTAATTTTATCTTTTTTTTATTATCTAAATCAGGGACGTTTTAGTAATTAACCCAACAATTGCGTGACAGAGACCTCCTTCCGGGCAATTTTAAACTGTCACGGCTAAGGGGAACACTGTTGTAGGACTTTGTTTTAAAGCGTTACTGATTAGCGAGCAATTACAATGCTTTGATAACAAGTGAAATTGGATTCTTTTAAATTTCAGGATTCATGTTGCTATTGTTTCCACAAGAAAATTATAGCGCCGTAATATCGAGAGAATAGCATAAATGTTGGGCTATGCTAACATTTATGTCTGTATTTATGACCAACTAGAACCTATTTATTAATTAACTACGTCTGTATAAGGGAATGACTTTTCTATGTTGTTCTGACCTCGACCCGTTTGTATGGAAGGATTGTAAAACATTATTATAAAGAATATAACAATGTCTTATTACCTGTAGCTGTTGTATAACTGTTGGGAAATGATTTGTCTGTCCTTTCCCGCATGTAAACCCACTGGTTATTGTCAAATTTGCACTCTATTATCTTGTTGTTAAGATGCTTTATGTCTTTTGATATTTTGATTGATGCAAACGGCTTGTCTAGCTGGCCCACATAGAGATGACCAATTTTTTTAGGAAGAATTCTGAAAAAAAAAAGGTTATAATGAGAAAACGCGTATGCGAATAACGACCATGTTAAAACACTGTTAAGGGTTACATACCCACCAACTTAAATAACGGTTAATCCGCGTAGCCCAAAATTTTTACTTCGCCGTAGACGGAAAAGAATTCTTACTGCACACATATATCTTCACGTCTTAAGTAAAGGTGTGTAACTAGTACCCACACACCCTCTTTCCGTCGGACATATTTTAGGTGCATCGTCGTTTTCCGCCGGACATATTTTAGGTGCCAACCTGACAGATGGACAGTCCACCGTCGTAACTCAATTAGTACATCTATACATACGTCCCTACAATTTCTTCTCAGACGTATGCAGGTTGATGTTTTCCTTCACCGTAAAGCTTGCAATGTGACTAATCGCTGTACTTAAACTCATTAGTACAGTCGAGGTTCGAACGTGCAATCTTGGTGTGTTTATGCATTACTCAATGTTATACTCATTTGATTGGTGAAGCCATAATACTTGGATACCAACCCTTGCCCTCCTTCGGTGACTATCTTCAGTTTAAAGTCCACACTGTTCATATGACCCGGCTTCCATTTGAGCACCTCATCGCACCTCCCAGCCACGTAGCGCTGTTAACCAATTTTCAATTATCATATACGTGAATGAGGGCGTGATTGTAAAAATGAAGAAAGGCATGTTACGTTGGTTTGGACACATAGAAAGGATGGGTGAAGAAAGATTGACGAAACAGATATACAAAGCAAAAGTGTGTGCAAGAAGAGGCAGAGGAAGACCACGTTCCAACTACCTGGATCAAATAGATCGGACTCTGAAGGACGGGAACGTTAAGAGTACTCGAAACCGACGAGCATGTATGAAGAGACTGATGAATGTGGACGAAGCGAAAGAGGTATGTAAGTCTAGAGAGAACTGGCGCTCTATACTCTCTGCCTACCCCGTTAGGGACTTGGCGTGATGATATGTACGTATGTATCATATACGACATGACAAATCCTTTAGAAATCTAAGAAGGAAAGGTAGAGGGGAAGACCAAGATAAACATACATGAAACAGATCATCATGTCATGACATCAAGGGAGGTCAGAGGTTTAACTTGTGAATGTGTGAACATTGTAGGTTCTGTAGATTCCCAGAACTTGCTTACTTTATACTCATCTTATTTTACGTTTTTTTTTGTAAAGTAAGAAACCACCTATTGTATATGCTGTAACATATAGTACTGTACTGTTATTGTATACGAAATGATTTGAAAACAGAAATTTGATTTTGACTCGGCGTGATGATATGTATGTATGTATGATTTGAAAAGAGTAACCATGGAGTTTCTTAACGGTTCTTCTCCATGGAAGCGACCAAGCCGAACCGTGCACCTTTTTCGACGTTAGTACCCATTTAGGCCTATGTGAAATAAAATATTTTGATTTTGCTTGCACTGATCAGAATCAAATGGAACGGACTGCATCAGAGCCGCCGACAAGAGCCCAGCTCTCAAATGTATAATGTTGATGTATGATAAAGACCCAAGAAATCTGTAAGTCTGTCTGTTTGTAATATTAAAAGAAAACTTTATTTCATAATGCGTGTATTGAATCCAGATAACCAAAGCACAACTTAATTCTGATTTTGGTTTGTTTGGGCTTATTTTTCTCGACCAATTTTGACGGGAATTTCACAGCAGAATGCTAATATTGTAAGGAGTAACTATAGCTCTCTTAATTAGAGGGTAGGAAGATAAAGGCCAAAGGCTCTTTCTGCCAAAACAGCAATTACTTGTGACGTAGAAATTTTTATTTGGCTGCCGTTATATACGGGCTCAACGGCCGTCTGGTCTAGTGGTTAGAGCTCTTGACTGCGAAAGAGGTCGCAGATTCGAGTCACGCTGAGACCGCTTTGTGTGATAAATACGAGTATTTGTACCTTAGTCTTGGATGCCTATGTAATTATGTATATATTTATCTATATAAGTAAATATGTCGTTGTCTAGTTACCATTATACAAGCTTTGCTTAATTTGGTACTAGGTCAATTGTGGAATTATCCCAAAGTATTTATATTTATTAAACACATAACGGGTGGTAATAAATAAGTCATAGGCATCTCCTTAGCGGGGAGGAAGATATACTTCTTCTTTCAGCCAGCACAGCCATTCCTTGTAACATCAGGATGATGCTTTTTGGGTGAAAATAAGTAAGCGATGGGTACCTCTTTAGCGGGTTGGAAGATAAGTCCATCAGGCTCGTGCGAGAGGGTCCTGGCGAACTTGTCGTCCAGTAGTCGCCGCGCCAGGCTGGCGTCCCAAAACTGCTTCAGGCGCACCCTGAATGGCTCGCTGTCTCTGTTCACCAGTCCCTTCTTCATCGCCTGATTCCTGCATAACACACGCCCGTTTAGAACTTTAACATCGCTCTATGCCGTCCTATTACTCGAAACCGGCGCACTTGTATGAAAAGACTGATGTGGACGAAGGGAAAGAGGTAAATCTAGAGAGAACTGGCACTACTATCTCAGCCTTTCTTGTGAGGAACTCGAAGTGATGATAAAGATTTATTTCAATAGCCAGATAAAGGTGACCGACCGTTCGTGAGTCCCGCGTGCAGGCGTATTCACCTAATTTGATTTTTTATACAATCCAGTCTTATCCACTAAACCGCTTACTATCAGTATCAGTATAAAGAGAGGTAGGCATAACGGGTTTCCCGTTCGAATTTGGAGCTGCCCGACCTCCGCCTTATATAAAGTCCTTAGCCAAATAACACAATTATGTATTTGTGTTGTGTTCCTAAGCGGTGAATAATGTGAAGGAGGAGGATTGTTATATTGTGCTGGCAGCAGAGGGAATAGTCCCATTATGCTGCCAACACAGTATAGCTCCGAACACAGAGAGGCAACGCGCAAGTGATACTTCAGTATTGTAAGCGTAAATAGGCTGCAGTAACCGTTTTCCATCAGGTGGGCCGTATGTTTGTTTGCCACTCTTGTTGTATAAAAAAAAATACAAATCAGTTTCGCTATATGCTTTGATATACAGAAAGGGAAAATGCGAAATATATTTACCTAGGGTTAACAATTTCATTCTCTATACAGTTCAGTCTTATCGGGTAGAAGGCTGCCTTGCCGACGTCCTGCCCCTCGAACTTTATGATGTCATAGCACAGGTACCGCGGGATTTCCTCGCCTTCCACTTTGTCTATCACCATCTCCTGCAATTTACACCACACTAGCTGTTTTGTCTGCGACTTCACCCGCGTGGATCTCAATACATGCCATATTTAGAAATACTTGGCTATATACAACAAGTTAAGCGCGACGGCCATGACAGGCTATAAAAGAAATATAAAATAGGGAACTCCAAGATGTACTTTCTAGGGAAAGCCTCAACGTAACTCCTTTGAAAAGTTTTCATTTCGCTTTTACACACATACATTCCAATATTGAAAAAAGGCCAGGTCAAGAGTACCCAAAACCGAAGAGCATGTATGAAGGGAATAATGAAAGTGGACGAAGCGAAACAAGTATGTAAGGATCGTAGCAAGTGGAAAGAAGTGGTCTCTACCTACCCCTACGTGATTATATGTATATATTTCAATATAAGTATGTACCACAATAAACATAAATGCTACCTACACCATCAAGCAGAGTATTCTTCAAGTGCCTCCCTAGATCTTTGCTGTGTAAGAACTGAAGTCCTATGACGCGGAATACACAGTTGTCTCTGTCCAACATATACACCTCTCCTTCTCCATCTATCAACATCATGTACCTGGAAAATACAGGATCATTGCAGCTCTTGCATCATACACAGGGTAAAACATACTCTTACTGCATGTAGTTTAGGCGCACTTTAGCTTGTAGCATTCATACGTAAGTAATGCAAGCTAGGTTGCGGTCTGACGTTAAGCTTTACTTCCAAATGTAAATAGCTAACATCAAATGCACTTAATGCAAATACGTATAGATAGTACCATCCACGAAGACACGCCCCACTATTCTTCCCTATAGTTTATAGTGTAATTGTGCAACCTTCCACTTATATTTGAGTATTATCGGTACACACTGATTACCTATGAGTGCACACGCACACTACTATATATTGACACGAATTAACAGAATCATACTATCCCGCGACTCGACTAGAAATTGGTGGGGCGCGTCTTCGTGGATGGCAAATCTTTAAGTGTTAGATAAATTATCAAATCGCTAAATATTTTTTATCTTTTAGCTTCTTCTGCTACCTGCAAACGTGGCTCAAGGTGTAATACCCTCTTTTCACCTATACGAAATATAGGTGCCAACATGACAGATAGCGAATCAGTTGCCTACTCCCAGACATCCTGGTAAAGCTCGCGATGTATACGCACCTAACACCATCCGCCTTCCACGACACCCTATAAGGTTTTTCGTTGAGCAAACTCAGATTGGACATATCCATGGACACGGGCTGCGAGCCCGGGAAGCCGGTGCTGTTCCACTCGCAGAAGTCCTGGACCTTCCTCTGAACCTCGCTGAGTCGCGGCTGAGTATTAAATGGTTCCACGCCTCTTACGCCCGGCATGAACGTAGCTTTCTTGTGAGTCGTCTCCCGTCTACCCTTTTTTTTGCGGTGACCACTGAACAAGAAACGCACGATTGGTATTTTTTAATATCATAATAGATAGATGAGGTTTTGAGAGTCAGGGCATAACAGGTTTTCCCTCCGAATTTGGAGCTGCACGACTGGGGATTGGGATGAAAATCTATACAAATATCTTCCCACAATGGTCCCCGCAGGGGTAGGCAGAGGTGTGTAGTAACACACCCTCTTTTCGCATGTGACATACTTAATGCCAAAGTGACAGAAGGCGAGTCCATTGCCGTTTTTTAAGCAAGACTTTCAATTTTTGTTTTTTTTTCTCTCACATATGAATGAATGTTTAAGAATACATTTCTTCTTAATATAGTTAATAATTGAGTAAATATGTATGAAAAACTTACTTTGACGAGTTTGTATTTTGTGAATGGCTAGGAACGTCATCATCTTCTACCTCTTCATCCTCTGAAAGGGATTAAGCAATATCAAAAGTACAGCCAAGAATAGAAAAGGCTTGGCATGAATAGAAAATAAATCGAAAACCATTTTTTTTTTATTTGCTTCCACATGCAATAATATGGTACAGAAATTAAGTAGTAAAATAGCTTTGTAGGGTCTCCTGGCTTCCATCTTGGATTTTAGGACACAATGATATAATGACAGTGCATGAGGGAAAACAAAAAGTATTAATACATTATTAATAAATACATTAGCACCTAGTACCAAATTAAGCAAAGTTTGTGTTATGGTAACTAGACAATGATATATTTTTATATAGAGGACATCCAAAAATGCCATACAAATACTTTTTCACTCACGAAATTATATTTGTGTTTGGCAAAAAAGATTTGTACCCACAAATGGAGCTATCAATTCAAGCGACAGAGGTCTGTTAGTTTAGAGATGACTGGAGGTATACTCTATCTGCCTATCCCATGAGAGATGGGGTATTGATATTTGTGATTGTTCAATTCATACCATTACACCAGTCCGGCCTCGGTGGCGCGGCGGGCGTGAACTCCGCGTCATCGTAGCGTTTGTACAGTTCCTCAATGTAATCTTGTTTGTATATGCCAGGAGGTCTAAAATCCAATGAAATATAATTAACAATGATACATACATGAATTGTACTTTTACTGGCCAGTTCCATAAAAAATAAACATGTATAAAATAGCACAACTGTAAGGACTGACGGTATTCTTGATGCCATCCCTTTGTGTGACTCAATCTAAGCATATGCATATACATAATGTTCTTGAGTATTCATCTACATGACATATCATAGCATAGACTGGAATGTTTTCTTTTTTTTATGAAGAAGCTGGAAAACAAGCATTGGGCTTGCCTCATAAGCAGTTACCACAACTTATGGATGCTTGCAACAACAAGGATATTACTGTTGTTGCAAGTAATATCCCTGTTGTTGTTCTTTATTATAATATATATCTTCATAATTTTTTTTATTGACACACGAGGATAAAATGTCAGGGTAAATAAAACCTTCTGTTATAGTATATAAAGTTCAAATTACCTCAATTTAGAGAACTCATTTATAGCTGCCTCGACACTACAATCCATTTGCTCTACCATGTAAGAGACGAGTAGGAAACCTGTCCTGTTGAAGCCATGTGTGCAATGTACTGCAATAACTTCTAGGGGATGCTGGCTTAAAAACTTCGACACTATCTGGATAAAATCCCTGAAAAAATGTTTTAAATAATTTTATGAGCTTTTCGTAACAAGTTTTATGTTTTATATGATGTTCTTTTTTGATTCCTAGTGATTCAAAGGTCTATTGGTCACCTAGTTTGCTCTGGAGAAGGAGTCTCTCCATGGCCTCTACATTGCAGCTTAACATATTTACACCCCATCTCCTCCACTTCTTTCTTATCATAAAAGCGACTTGTGTTAGTCAGATCTATCCATAGACCGAGTTTTACCTGCAAATTAATCATTACTTGTCATAGATGGAAACTATGGTGGCACTATTCAGGTAGTCAGATTTCCTGCATAGTTTGTACCAATAAGTTTTAGTGATTCAATGTACAGTGATTTATCACACCTCTATGGTGAAGAAAAAATCTGTAATCTTTTATGAATAAATAGTACTTTCTACTACTATAAATAGTACTAGCGTAGTTACGGACGCTTGTGGGTCATAAAGTAATATTTAACATAAAAATTTTAAACTAAACAAAACAATTTATTTTCAACAGAAAAAAAATATAAAAAAAAAACAATATTAGAGTATATGGTGTAAGGTTAAAACAACACAATTTTATTCTATTTTAAGCACTTCAAGACTAATTCAATAATTTGTAGTATTTTTTATACAAAAATATAACCACCTTTTTTCATGCCATTTAAATCGTATATAAGGAACCATAATATTTGGTTGTCAATGCTACGTCGTTAAATAATACTCACTTTCAGGCTCTTCATATAAACAAATAACATCGAGGGCGTAAAGCGGTTTTCTTCAGGCACCTTGTCATTAAATTGGTGTCCCAATGGAGTCTTGAAAGCCAAAAACTTATCTGCAAATAAGCCAGTGGCTTTTCTTGGACATTTCAACCACCTATTTGGTATAGGCCCCGAGTCTCTGTACGACATTATTACCGAATAACTGAGAATTCTATTAATTTAAATAATATTCTACATACATATGATTCTGTTATGAAAGCAAAGCACATAAAATTGTTTTTTTTTATAATGTACGAAACCTTTTTTGACGCAGCAATCACAGCATCTCATGTGTACCACAGATACAGAAAATAGTAACTATAACTATTTAGGTTTAGGCTTGACACTTGACAATAGGTCTTGGCTGGTTTGGTTAGCTCAACGTAAAAAATGAAATTATTTATTTCCAAACAAGACAAAAGATTGTCGAAGTACTATCGTGCATAGCATAACGTCGCATGATAAATCCCTCCCGGGCATTCTCTGGCCTCTGGCAGAGTGACATTTCCTTCTAAGAGGAAAATTGGGCTTTGACAGAAACCACTTAAAGTCATATTCCAAGTCAGTACATCTAAATAGCATGAGAGCATGTTCATCTATATTTTTTCAATAAAATAAGTAGAATTTATTAATAGATATGTACATAATTGGTTGCGGTAACTACTTACTTACTACTAAAAAGAAAAAAATAATAATAATATAATAACTAAAAATATCGTTAAAAGGAGTCCCTTTAGGCAGGGTTCCGAAGATACCGGCAGCGTTCCCCATTTGAATGGCTAGGCTAATTCTTTGTCCGAGGTAGCTGCCAGTTCTTCGGTCTCATGTGATGTTGACCAACCTTTTTGCTATTTCTTTAAGTAGCTTTGTGGCACTAGGACCCCACGGACCAAGGGTCTCGACACCGAATGGAACAAAATCATATTCGGAGCCTAGACCCCTGTATTTGCATACTTTAGCTTTTTCAGCCGCTTCACAAGCCGCACCAGCTCTGTTGTTGGTTCCATGTAGATGGAAAGGGGCCTATATTAAATGTCAACACTCATGTCACAGGTATATGTGTGTTACAAACAGAGCATAGGCAAAGATAATTACAATATTATACTTTCTACGCACGCATGCAATGAGAGTAGAACGGCTAGAACCTATGCTTGGAACTATTTTTGGCTGTTGACGTTGACAGTTATAACAACTTTACAACTCTTGAAAGTTTAAGAGTTCTTTATGAGTATAGTATTGCCTTCTCCCTTTCTCTAAAGTAAATCACAAATGTAAGAAAGAGTAGACTATTAATAAACGTACATATTCTTTCGTTTCTTATGTTGGCAGCACTTGAAGTTGGTATTTGCCTGCCAAGAACCTGCCATTTTGTAAGATAGAAGGGAGATAAAAAATAGTTTTATGGTGTTTAAATTCTACGAAATCCCTGTTGCCGTTTGTGTTAGGGCCAAAAACAAATGTTTAAATGGACGCTACGTCCATTATAACTCAGGTGTCACGGGATGACGAACAATTAAACAATTATGGATCCGACAGAGGTAAATCCCAACTGAATTACACCTGTTACCTACTGGCATCAAATTAGAGCGTATAGTGTTACCTCCTCACGACTCGTAAATATTTGTCTATTGTGGCCGATGTTAGTGAGATCAGTGGATAAGTGAGCGTTCTAACATCCTTTGAATTTCGTGTGGCGTGTGTGGTGTGAGGTAAACAATTGTACCTATGTGTGGACGCGATAACATTCTTAGAGGCAACCTTGAGTTTGTCTTGGTTCCAGCCGTGGCAATTGAAGTAGTTGTGGTGTGTGTATACGAGTGAAATGGTTGTTTTAGGGTCATCGCCTGGCGGGCAGCACAACGAAGGTGATGGGACGCCAGTGCCGGCGACTCCTTTGGGGACCAAGAAGTCCAGCGGAGGCGGTGGCTTTCTGCGATCGCTGCTATGTTGCTGGCGCGGTGGCCGTGGCAAAGGCCCACCCGGTGGCAATGGCACCAACAGCATCGATGGCCGGGCTTCGCCTCCGCTCCTGGTCATGTCAGAGAATGCCCCCAGACACTTGTTACCACCAGTGAGACATCAAGATATGCATAAAAAGTGTATGGTCATTGATCTCGACGAAACATTAGTGCACAGTTCATTCAAGGTATGTACATTTCGTTGATTTGCTTAAATACTTAATCATTAACATCTCTCTAAAAGAACTTGTCATAAATTATTGTATTGACAAAATTATGAAAGGATTTTGTAAAAGCAAACCTAACCATTATCTATTATAGATATCTGATTACATATTATTTCATTGTTGAAATCTGAAATAACACTCTAAGGTGATTAGCACAATTGTGTTGTTTACTAAACATTGACATCATTGACAGAGACTGGTTCTTCAATCATTGTAAAACAGACAAAGATTTTATGAATAACATAATAGTACTGACGCATGGATCTTTGAATATCCAAGGTATGCATAATTAAGTTTGCATGCAAAACCATACTAAACTAAAATGTACACTCCAAAAGTTACTCATTTTACTTTTTTTTCTATTTGAACCACTAGGATGATACACTAGGAAGCTGGAACCGATATGAGTATAGAAGTACTAGACCTTCTATAAGTATATAGGGCTATCTTTTAAAACTTTAAGAGTATGTAATACTAATTCTACATAGAGAAAGTAGCTGTTCCAGTTGTAAATTTAACAGTAGTTTATCCATAAATATGATATAGGCAAAACTAGCTCTTGCTTTTATCATCTAAAATATCATTCCTATGTTAATTTTATGCAGTGTTATCATAATTTATTTAATTATCACCTTGTGTGGGTAGTTTTATCTACATTAGACAATATCACAGTCCATTGTATTATTAATAAAAATAGTACCACCAATATTTAAGTTACCTCAAGTTATATGCCCTCGCTTGATTTTGTCACAGCACTGATTTTATCCCACATTTAATTAGGCAGGTCGTCAACTGACGAAACCTGCGATGTGGATAGTGTTTGTAGATTTTATTCTAAATATGTTCTTGTTGTAATTAATTGGCAATATTGACTAATAAAGCATTCAATTAGGCTGGTTTGTAGCTTCCTTTCTACCAGGTCATTTGCACTAGTCCTGTTTGTGATGTCATAATATGTTTATTTGTCTAAGGCTACTACCATAGTGACACCAAAACAAGCTTACATCCAGTCAAACATTAGTTGAATGTCACTACAAAACATCAAAATTCAGGTAGGTTTTTAAAATTATAGATAAAAAAGTAATAATGTTTATATCTTAGTTTCTGTTTTTAGAAATGAAGATTACCTTTTTTTATCTACAATCCAAATGTCCTCCAATTTATTTCTATATTGTTTTAATTCCTTTTTGTTTAATATTCCTACATATGCAATCTTAAGTATCAAACATTTTTTGTATGTTAGTAGGTATAGTGTAGATAACCAATTTGAATTGGTTTGAAGTCAACTAAGTACAGATTATTCAAAATATTCTTGACGAAGTATATGCTCTAAAATTCAAACATGTCATAGTATCCAGAGTTTTCAAATGTACTTTCTGTCTTTGCACCTTCATCAATGCAAGTAAGCATATTACTATCATGACAAACCAACCTTATCTGTTAATGATAAGTGTGCATATTGAGGCAAACACATTTATAAATATTGAACTATCAATGTTTCATATCATGTCAAGTTTTGATTTTCTGTTTTCTTCTATATATAAATAAATTGCTATAAACATTATTCACTCTATGCTCCAATGAGATTTGTCTTAAAATTTATTTGATGTCAATTGCCAGGCTTTGCATTTGGCTTTCTTAATATTTTATTGTGTTAAAATTTCATGGTTGTTAAAATATTCTCCTTAAAAAAAGATCTTTCTAGTAGTCTGTAAACTCAAGATTGTTGGTCAAACTCGAGTGCTTCTAAAGTTAAGGGCTTACGCGATATATTCCATATGGTTTACGGCGAAAGAGAATATAGTGAGTATTGTCTAGAAATTCGTAGATTTCCTTTCGAATCATCTGCGAGCTGGCTCCAATATATTGCTGGCGAAATGTTGGTGCTTTTAAATCACTACCAACAACTTCAAGTATTGTGTCCAGGTGTCATGATTTGTGTATTTTATATAATCACATGCTGCCTTAGACTTTTTAGTATACACATATATTATAACCAGACTAGAGGCATGTGTGTGCAATTGAAACATCTTCAATACAATTGAGGAGTAAAATTTAAGTACCTATGACTCAGTAGTCCCAGCACACTTTTTTGTTTCGTGACTCATAGCTAGTTAAAACAATCAGATGCAATTTTCTGTAATTATACTACTGTAAGGAATTATGTCGGGTTTTAACTTCATAATAAGCATATTATATTTCAATTATATAGTGGTCATGATAGTTTTCATTGTTTGAATTCTCACACAACAACGTTAAAAGTACTCGAAACCGACGAGCATGTTTGATTAGAGTGATGAATCTGGATGAAGTGAAAGAGGCCTCGCAACTCTAGAGAATACTGTCGTTCTACTCTCTTTGCTTGCCTCTACCTACCCCTTGAGGGCGGTTAGATGGAACCCATAAATACATAATTTATTCCATTCCTATGTTCCCTAATATGTTCTATATTGGGAAGCCGGTAGGTAATCGGATTAAAATAACAGCTAATAATAATCTGGACATCTCACAAAGCTAACTTACATTACAGCTATCTGTGACCGATAAACTCACCTATAGACTGTTATTCTTTACATATTGTACTCAAACAAACGTGAACAAAGGTTTGTCGCCGGAATTGAACTCGCAACCATTAGCAGAGAAGCCTGAGGCCATGGCGGTGTGTGGTTTAAAAAGAACTAATAAATCGCGTAGACCTCGGGGAAAAAAAAACATCTAGTAATAATAATTCCAACTTGACAACTTTCTATGACGCAGCTAACTAAGCTATTACTCGTGTATATATAATATACATTCATTCACAATTTAGTTTTTGTAATAATCATTAATAGCCCGTGTCCGCTACTTTAAAACTGCTTCATTTGAAAGTCGGTATATGTAAGTTGATTTTGCGTAATATCACATATCGTGTTCGATCGGTATCATAATATTATCTCGTTATGTACCATTTTTGAACATATTACGTAATCATGATCTATTTATTTCTTTAAAAAAACCTCTGCTTCGCTGTTTGTCCCACGTTCAATGTGATACACAACCTTTATATATTTACTACTCCGCTTACCCAGGGTACCTACTAGAAACACATTTTTTTGGCATGTAATTTTCCTTTCCGAGTACACTACACATTCACTTGTTGGTAATATCATCAAAATCTCCATACATTGGGGTATCTCCATACCATACAAGGGTATGTAGTTTAGTTGCATCTTGTTTCCCTCTAATGTAAGTATGAGTTAATAAGTACGATAAGTACATTTACATATATATATATATCATAAGCTTTGTGTCGCATTTGCGTCATAATTTGTTTTAAAAATTTGCATGTTCAGTTCATTATAAGTACGAGGTTTTCGAACCTTTCTTTTGTTGAGCCTCCCCGGATCATGAATAATAATTTCGCGTTTTTAATTGTTCCACTAAAAAAACCCGCACATTATTTAATTGACTTTTCTTTATTTTGACTTAATACACTGATCTCTACATTTTCTTTCGTAAATTCATAGCGCTTTGACGTCTCTGTACGTCTGCGTCCGATTCAACGAACATTATTTGTACTCAATATCATTGAAATTTTAATGCCTCATCTGCCTAAGAAATTATAAAATTCAATATTTTTACAGTTAAAGAAGTCATTATTACGTAACTAGCTCTGAGAGAAAGTAACTATCGAGCGCTAATAACTTTGTTCAATCAATTTATATAATTGGAAAACAAAATTTCTCAAAATTATTGATACAATTGAGATCATAACAGAATGAGAAAATAGTTTTTATTATTTTGTTATTTTCCGCTCATCTCTGGAACAACCAGTCACATTTGTAATATAAACCTGTTGAAAATCACGCTAGTTCTTTGAGGAGCTGCGCAATAAGATTGAATGAACGCTACGCTAAAACTAAAGGGCATGCGGTGCAATTCCGACACACTCAAAATTTATATAAATCATCAGATTTCTGCGTAATAATAAAGCTGGTCAAGTCGGATTTTTATAATTTTAAAATGAGCGAGTTCGATTCGATCTCTGCGGTGACGGAAGTGAAAATAAATACGCCGAGCGACTATCTAACGTGTTTGTGTTCGTTACGATCTGATATTCCATAACACAATTTGTCGGAAAAAAATCTGGGAATATGTCGTTGTTGGAATAACTGGGATCAATTAGTTGCTGAATTTCTTAGGTGTTAAATTTTCGGCAATATGAGTGTGGTGATTGTACACCACACTCATATTGCCAATTGGTTTCTACTATACCAATCCATTGAAGCTCATTAACACACTTACGGCAGCTATTAACCTACTAGTATTTTGAAAGCTGTTTTTAACTCTATGCGTAGGAATTGATAAACATATATAGATATGAGTTTTAATTAATGTTACGTTAACGCTATCAGATATTTTGTAGCCCTTAGAATTATAGGTTTTTGCAAGTCAGAGAGGAGAAGCTTTGTTAGCAGCATATAGCAGAACGACCGATTCCCTCTTCTGTCAGTATGACAGTTCTTAATGTAGTACTGTATTAGAAATCAGACCACGAGGAAATAACACTACTAGGAAAATAGTTCCATTTGGATGCGACTATTTAGTGGAAAAAAAGTGGGGTAAAAAATCGATCAACGTTGTCTACTGCCAAGAATAGAAGCTTTGCTTAGTTTGGGACTAGGTCAATTTGTTTGGAGTTGTCCCAGTTTATCATTATTAATATCTTCTCTATAACGTACTGCGTTAACTCAGCAACGCAATTTTTTATCCCATAAAGAGTACCTTTGTTCATAACCATAGATTATTATGACATCTTGCTTTTTATAGACGTATTGGTATTACTATAATCTTTGGTAACGTTTTCCATATAACTATTCCAATTTTAAATTGCGTTCCGGCGCGCTTATTGCTTTAAGGTGGCCAACCTGAATTGTTAAGTATGAAAGTACATATAAAACTATTAAGCTTTAAGTTGACCAAAGGGTTAGTACTCCCACCGACCGTTAGGCTTGAAAACGATTGGGATTGTTCTATAAAAGTACTGTTTATAGAAGGCACTATCTAATGATATTCTTGTTCCGTTTACGGGCTTGCTTTGTTTTAGGCGCGCACTCATTCTCACGGGTCTTGTATTTCCTAAGTTAACGAGTAAATGTCAAATGTAACCGTTTGTAGGTTTATCAATCTACTATTATTATTGGTCTGCTTAAAATAGATTGCGTGCTATGAAAACATTACATGAGGAATCAAATATGTATTTCAGTATATAAATCAGGTCCTCACTGCGAAGCTTGAGGTCGCGGGTTTGGTTCCAGCTTGGTGTGTAATGAACACAAATACCTGTGCTATAGTCTTTGATCTCCCTATGTATTTAGGTATGTCTATACCTATATATATATATGTATATATATACATATATATACATATATATGTATGTATATAGTCGTCTAGTTTAATTTCAAGTCTAGTATGAGCTTTGCTTAGTTTGATACATGTGAAATGATATCAAGGTTATTGAAATCATTGAAACTATAGTTTGAACTCAATTTATAAATCCTTACTAATATTATAAATGTGAATGTAAGTTTGTTTGTTACGCTTTCACGTAAAAACTACTTAACCGATCATCATACAACTTTGTACACATGTTCTTGGAGGTGTTAGAAGTAACAGGATACTTTTTATTGAAAAAATAAATAATTTTACGACAGAAAAAAAAATGCCGTTTTACTAAAATGGTGATGATGGCTTATATCCAGGATTAAGACATAGAATACATTTGAATCCCGAAAGATTCAAAGCTCTAATATGATAAAGGCAAAAATATGTATGTTGCTCTTTCCACGCGGGCGAAGCCGCGGGCATAAGCTAGTATAGTATAATTGCTACTGGTTCCGGTTTTTGACGCTTTGCCTTAGTGGTCACTCGTGCATTAGGCATCTAGGTTAGATTTGTTGAACCGATCAAAATATTTAATAAGAGCGCAGCGAGGTTCCTCAAGTTAGCTCTCATCATTTGACCAATTGCCCCCCTAGTCCCTCCTAGACAAAATCTCTGTTCTCGCTATCCTTTTTGTGGCAATGACATTAGGTGCGGTAAAAGTATTGTTATGGGGGGCAGAAGTGGTGGAGTCGTGGAATGATTTAAGTAGTCGTCTGCAAAGCCATGTTTGCCCGCTCAAATCCCGGTACTTTATGTCTATACTAATGAATTTTTGTGTACTTAAGTACACCAAGGGTACTCCAAACCGGTGAGCATGTATGAAAATTGGTTGGCTGTTTTTTGCTGATCATTGGTGACAAAGTAATTGGTCTGTAAGTACAGAGCTGGCGCTCTATTCTCTCTATGCCTAGACCATAAGACCTCGGGGTGTTGTTTTTTTTTTTTCTATTGTCTCTCGTAGCGTGAGTTCCGGGAACTTTTGCTACTTAACCGGTCAATGGCGAGACCTAGGCCTCCAGCCAGGCACTTTATTTTTAAGCAACACAGCTAAGGGCACCTCCTGTGGGGTACGAACCTCGGCTTAGGGCGTTCCTGGATCGCGAGCAAGGGAGCTGGGCTGGACTGGTAATTTTATTTAAATATTATTTGGGGGCGGGATTTGCGCGTCTGACTTGGCGCGGGCCGGACCTCGGGGTGTTGTATGTATAAGTGTGTATAAATTCAAAGTTGTGTGAGTGTGAGACGGCGACAGTATCGCCATCTGTCGCGTTAACCCTTAAATATTCTTCCAGCCAACCGCTACGAGGATCCGATGTTACAATGTTTTTGGCAAACGTTTTTCTCCTATGCATTGGCACCATCAAGTCTTACATTGCCATCATTTATCAGATAATTGCATTCCATTTCTGGCTAAATGTGAAGTTAACAATTATCATTCTTTATCGGATTACCCATTGTTATATGAGTGTATCTTTTGTCAACTTGGGTGTGCTGCATATCTTAATGACCTTCAGATGTGCAATCATTGTTGTTGGATGGTAGTGATAATATTTAAGAGTTACCTTATCATACGTAAACTCATTGTTTATGTGTTGATTTATGATTAGACGTCAGCGAAATTGTCTGGTCTTTGAACTGCGTATGGATAGTTTACCTCTTGGGCCCAATCCAGTTATTTAGACTCCACATTGTTTTTTTTTTCACAAAGGCAAAACATCACTTGCACGTTAAAAAAACAAAACAGCTGATATCAGGACAGCTGACAACCTAATTAGTTTATGGTTAAGCGATGTTAATAATTTTATCACCGAATGTTTTTCAAACTGGAGCCGATGTTTATGGTGTCCATAAAATTATTCACGTTTTCTAACAATACTTCGCGAAAGTAGAAATGAAACCGTTCGAAATTCAAAGTCTTTCGAATATGGACCAATAGCGAAATAGTTGTGGTCTCGTATTGGATTGTGCTGTCGTGTTCTAGATTTCAGTTCTCTGGGTCAACTGTCATTGATCGGGTTTTCTAGAAACGCAAAATAACACAATTAAAATCCATAAAAACAACCACCTGCCTTTGCGGCGTACCAACTGACATGCATTTTATACATACGTACTTCATTCTTCCCTTAAAAGCTGATTTTATATGTATATCTACGCAAGATAGACAGGTGCAACTTGCCTCTTTACGCCTTTATATATCTTTAATATATTTCGGTGCCAACGTAAAAGACAACCTAGTAAACTTGCATAATTCTTCTCGATATTTTCCTTTAACATGTGATTAATCACTGTCTGATCTGAAAAAACTCAGTGATCCAAACCGTCAATGGTTGAACTTGAGTTTCTTCTTTCTTTCTTGCGTTAAATCTTTGCGTACCCTTCGAATATATCGGCAGCTCTAGCTTACATTCTATTTGCAAAATAACGTCTAGGTAAAAAGCACATAACATGTGGAGTAATTTAGATGTTATAAATAATTATATGAATAAATAAACAATGTGCCTTCAAGTAAATTATCACCAGTTTGCGTGTTTGCTGTAATCATAATACCATTACATAACACATAATGACAAATAATTTCAATATCTGGACGATGTCGTGATTTCGGCCACTTAGTCTATTTATTGCGTAGATGTGACTGCTATGATTACCGGTTTGGAGGACAGGTTCTTTTTAGCATTTCAGTTTAGGAACTGGAGCGTGTAGAGGACAGTAGACGTTAGCCAAAGGGCCCGCTTGGAACACGACGATGCTGCGACTCTAGCGTCACACATGCAAAATTAAATAACGTTTTTTATAATAATACGGTCTATTGCTATGAAACACCTTCTTTTCGCAGTAGATATCTTTAGGTGCAAACGTAACACATGGCGAGTACGTACTCCTTCGGGTTGCTTCTCAAACGTAGGATGCGCACTCGCAACAATTATCTTTGCTGCAGACTGAAAACTACTTCAAAACTGAAGACTTATTGCATAATGTAGCTCTAATCGTCGACTTGTACCAGTTGTAAAGCTCCCACTATGAAATCCTTTTCACAAACAATTTTCATTAATACAAATTAATACCCAATCATATTGTAAATTCGCCTTTAAAATGTATGGTATGATGACGTCACACATTCCTGTGTCACCTGTTGAAGTAACAGTGGATCAATCGAGCCTTATTCGGCCCATATATCACCTTGGGATCGGTGTCGAATATTTATTGCTCAATTATAGCATTGGAATAGTAAATAGACAGTTCCTATTATAGCCAAGGTGTTGGTGGATCCAAAGGCATATTATCTGCTGTGTAATCTGTAGACGCTATGGTAAGAAGGACGCTAGATCACGTGACTTTGTGTCAGATTTTTGAAGACCTTACAGAGGTGTATGTGAATAATCACACCATGAGTCTTCGGTTAATTGAAGGTAACCAACTAGAGGAAACATAATAATAATAATATATCCTCACGCCTTCCCACAAGGATCCCCGAAGGGGTAGGCAGAGGTGTATATGTAATACCCAATAATAATAGGAAACATCGCAATCAATACATATATGAAAACAATTCAAAGCAAATGAAATTGTATATTTGATCCAACTAGAGGAAACATAATAATAATAATATATCCTCACGCCTTCCCACAAGGATCCCCGAAGGGGTAGGCAGAGGTGTATATGTAATACCCAATAATAATAGGAAACATCGCAATCAATACATATATGAAAACAATTCAAAGCAAATGAAATTGTATATTTGATCCTAACATACCTCGTTCAAATTTATTGAGAATTGGTTCTATTAGTCGGAAAAATATTACGGGTGCAATAGACCATTCAAGAAGGTTTATCGTCTACCGGAAGGATAGTACACATATTACGTTGCAAGCTTACCTACGAGAAGCCTTTCAAGTTTCTACGCCGCTAACAAAACCGACGTGCTACTTATTCAGGGTGTTTTTTTTATGACATGAGGACATTTCAATAACTATTAAACAGCTCATGAATTCGTGTCAAATGAAAATTATTCGATTAATGTTTAGCGGCTTAAATTTAAATATTAAGCACTGACAATTTTAAAACACCTGTTCCGTTTTGCTAATGGCACCTACTTTAAATAAAGCCCTGTCATAAATTTGGTGCTTTAAGACACTTTGTTTAAGTTATTTTTTTTTATACCACTTGGATGGCAAACAAGCATGCGGTCCGCCTGATGTTAAGCGGTTACCGCCGCCTATGGACGCTTGCAAGTTAGCGAGTTGTCTGTTTAAAATACCGATACACAACTGTGAAAGTTTGCGCCTATAGTTAACATCGCAAGCACAGTATTAAGCATACTCAATATTGAAGTCAATAACACAACCTGACTATAATCCTATATATAAGAATAAGAAAGAGGCGTGATATTAATGTAAAGATAATTGTATTAACTTCATTCATGCCATTGATTAATTAAGAAGAAGAAGATTAATCAAGAAGAGGCAGAGGAAGGCCACGTTCCGACTACCTGGATCAAATAGATCGGACTCTGAAGGACGGGAACGTTAAGAGTACTCGAAACCGACGAGCATGTATGAAGAGACTGATGAATGTGGACGAAGCGAAAGAGGTATGTAAGTCTAGAGAGTTGGCATCACGCCAAGTCCCTAACCGGGTAGGCAGAGAGTATAGAGCGCCAGTTCTCTCTAGACTTACCTCCTACTATATAATAAGACTATACCTCTTTCGCTTCGTCCACATTCATCAGTCTCTTCATACATGCTCGTCGGTTTCGAGTACTCTTAACGTTCCCGTCCTTCAGAGTCCGACAAACGACTTATAAAATTTCTCCTGCATTTCCGCACTCGAGATTGCTTTTCCTTCGGCCGCGCTATATCAGTCGGTCTTTAAATGGACGCAACCGAAATAGTCTTGCCTTGATTTGTTTGAGTTAAAATCAGCCAGACAGTCAATTTACATTTAACACTGAACACATGCGATTACGATCTCGCTGAAATGCTTCAATTAAGTTTATTTTGAACGGTGAAATGATAAGTTTGTGGAAGAAGAGGCAGAAGAAGTTCCAACTACCTAGATCACGATCATCGGATATTCAAGGAACGACAAGAGTGCTTTAAACCGGTGAGCATGTATGATGAGACTGATAAATGTGGATAAAGCGAAAGAGGTCTGTAAGTCTAGAACTGGCACTCCTACCCTGTGAGGGTCGATGTGATGATATATACATATGTATTTCTGAACTTAAGTACAGTGATTAGTCACACCACGAGCTTAACGGTGAAGGAAAACATCGAGAGGAAACCTGCATACGTCTGAGAAGAAATTCAAAGGCGTATGTATAGTCGTGCTCGAGTAACGGCGATGGACTCGCCATCTGCCACGTTGGCACCTAATATACCTCTGGCGGAAAGTGGGTGTGTGGGTATCACCTATACACCTGTGCCTACCCCTTCGGGGACCCTTGTGGGAAGGCGTGAGGATATAATTTATCAAATAATAACTATATCTGCAAAAACCTATAGGGTATGCGTTGAACTCTGACACCTACGCAAATAAGCTGATTGCCCGCCAAGCAATGCTTTATTTTTAAAACACGTACGACAGAAAAGCAGCAATGTTTAATTATGCATTCATATATTTATGCGCCTTATTCGATAACGTCACGTGTCTTCGTAACGGGTTTTTCTATTTGTTCTATTGGGATTTTTTTAATCTTTGCTTATAGTTGTGTTTATTTTGGTTTGGATCTTACACAGTGGTGTTTATGTTAGGACCAATAGTATAAGACTCGCATTATTCCTCAATATCACGATCCCTTCTGACGATAACAATGAATTGCTTCCCACCACCGTGTTTAACTAATTTAGATCCTAATTAATCTAGAAAACTGGTTTATTGAGCTCAATAATTGTAATTGTGATTATTATGCCAACATCAAGCCGCGTCTGGCTTGATGTTGGCATAAAGTAGAGGATTTATGTCGCGGAATTAATGCTAAAGTGTCACAAGACCAGCAGAGACATTATGATTGCAAACTTATATAAATCGTGAGTTTGGGATGGATTACTGTTTTAGAACTAATATGTACAAACATACATATAATGACGCTGCTTCACGGGGTAGGTTTTTAGACTATTTTCATCGTCATCGGAGATCTATTACGGTTTCGGTTCCCAATTCTTTGCTATTCCGTCAATGACTGTTCGCTCGATAACATCTTAGTTAGAATCTTATCTTCCGTTGTCTCCATTTTGGCATTGATTTGCCAACCTTTTGACTCTCAACCTCTTTGTCCAAACTAACGTAATAAACCTTTCTTGAGCTTTACTAGATCATCCTCATAATCACCAATAGCTTTGGAGATTCGGAAAATCATCACAGATTTGATCCCAAATCGTTACGCCGGACATTCATCATGATGTTGAACAATATCAATTCCAAATGTATAGTAGTCAAAGGACACTTAGCTCACGTATCTGGTGTAGTTACACGTAGAATGGGTTGGCATGTGTAATGTACCTACCTATTGTCGGTCGGTTTAGCTCCTCGGTTGTGTCAAGGTGCCGACCTCGGATTTGTTTGGAACACAATCGGGAATCAATTCTTGTGTACACAATTGAATGCCGAACTATACTTCGCATACCTATTATGTGTAGGACCATTTAGCGATCAGCTTATGGCATTGTTTGCTTGATTTATTACGGTGACATGTGTATAAGAAACTAGTTTGTGCCTGCGGTTGCGCTAGTGGTTTCTTGGATTTTTTATAAGATTATTTCTATCATCATATAGAGCCGTGGTGGCCGAGTGGTTCGAGCAGTTGCCTGCGACGCAAAGGTCGCAAGTTCGAATCCCGACTGTACCAATGAGTTTTTCTGAACTTAAGTACAGTGATTAGTCACACCACGAGCTTTACGGTGAAGGAAAACATCGAGAGGAAACCTGCATACGTCTGAGAAGAAATTCAAAGGCGTATGTATGGTCGTGCTTGAGTAACGGCGATGGACTCGCCATCTGTCACGTTGGCACCTAATATACCTCTGGCGGAAAGTGGGTGTGTGGGTATTACCTATACACCTCTGCCTACCCCTTCGGGGACCCTTGTGGGAAGGCGTGAGGATATATATATATATTGTAATTTATCTCTTTATAGCAGGCTGTTTCAAAACTTGTTATTCTATCGCTTGTGAGGAATACTCTCTTTTAAGATAATGATCATTGTAAATGCTAAATGCCAAACTTCATGATGATCAGTTTAGAAGTAAAGACGTGCAAGCGTATTAAACAAACTCACTGTCGTACTAAAAATACCTATTAGTTAGGCTTCGTCGGTCTCTCAAATGATTATTATTTATCAACCTTATAGGTGCTAATTTATATCCAAGGTCTTTTGGGAATGTATAGATGTGATAGAATTTGATTTAGACCTCTGGAACTCGCACCATAACAGACAGTAGGCGAGAGAGATGATATGCAAATAAGTGTATCAAAAAGTTTTTTTAATGAGATCTGTATAGATATTCCTTATGTGATTTAGCTGTAACTCGTATCATTACTGTATTTTGTATGCGTCAAACGATGTACCATAGATCGCGTCACTACTCATAGACATTGTGGCGTCAATAGACTGCAAAATTCTCCGTAAAATAATGTCACTCATATCCTTGAGAAATTCCATGTAATTATTGTAAATGTTGGAATAATGCAAACTATGACCTCGCCATGCAAACATACATTATATTGTTTTGTTTATGCATTATGCATACCTATTCAGATGTTTTAAATTAATTATATGCCATTTTTATGTAAATTACTTATTTGCGCAGTAGTTGCGAGTATTAGAATTAAATGAACGTGGAAGAAGCAGGTGGACATAAATAATTGACTACATATATTCTGCAACTACAACATTTATTCTGTTTTGATTAATTCATGTCAAAATGAGTATCGAAACTTTTTTTATTAGAGCTTTGTACTTCTGCTGGACAAAGGGCCCGCTATCTAGCGTTTAGTTTAGTAGTTTTTTAATTTGCTTTTATTAGGGGCAAAAATAGTTCCACATACAAAACCAAGGCATATATTAAAATAAGGTTAGTATATAGACAAACAGTTCCCACAGATAACAATTGGTTATCTGTGGGAACTGTGAATACGACCAATAATTGGTTGGGTGCATATCCTGTTCGTCCTCTATCTTTTTAGCCCTTTATATTTTTGCGTCGCGTTCTGTAGGCTCCATCATAATAAATGATATTAAACGAATGAAAAGCCTTAAATAGAAAAAGGTTTTTCTAAATGACCTTGCATCCATGGTTTGAAATGTCACGCGATATAACTAGATCGAATAAAGCTTTGACAATGTTTTGTATCTCGTATTAAACGTATTTTTTTTTTATTTAATTTAATTGTGATGACATGTCATACACACATATCATCACGCTAAGTCCCTAACGGGGTAGGCAGAGAGTTTAGAGCGCCAGTTCTCTCTAGAATTACATACCTCTTTCGCTTCGTCCACATTCATCAGTCTCTTCATACATGCTCGTCAGTTTCGAGTACTCTTAACGTTAAATATTTAACTTGTATTATGTTGCTGTTTGTTTTTCCCATAATAAAGAAAAAAAAAAAAAAAAAAAAAAACTAAGAAATTTATATATTATTTAAATTCTGGTGTAACTTATAAAGTCCAGCCGGCATTTAGTCAACAAGTTGATTGAACGAACTAATTAGAACTCGTATTGTAGCAGCGACTACCGCAGACTTTACATTTGTGAGATTTTTACATACATGTCATATTACCGTATCCATTACGATTCACGACGTAGGCAGATAAAAAAGATCGCCAGTCGAGACTTGCCTCTTTATGCAATCTGAGTGTATTTCGTCCGTATGTTCGGAGTTCTATGAGAAGACTATGCAAACGTTCTAATGTTTGATGATGTCTCATGTTTGTCTGTGTAACTGGTTTGCAGCCTCACTAACTGGTAAAAAGAAGGTCTTTTTCGCTTCCTGCAAACATAATATTTTTAATCGTGTTCAGTGTTGTACTTGTAGTCCTCCCGGCATTCCGATGATGATCGTTGAGCCACTTTGATCTCATGTACATCAGACAATCGCATTGTATATATGCTTTCGACCTTTTATCTGACTGACGTTACACATCGTTATTCGCTGGTGTGTGACCTTCTGTATCCTTTATCCTGTAGTTATGTCTATATTTCAACTAGCCTTACATATTAATAACTAGCCTAATTTTTATTTAGCTTTTATTTACATTAAATTACAATATTTTGCATACGCATACGTGATTTAGTGCATAAACTACAAAGTTTCACAGACAAAAGTTAAAAGTGGCCTAAAGCTACTTTTTACTTAGATTAGGTTTGGCTTAGCCGTTCTGTAGTCTAAAATTATTTTTCTTTTAATATTTGTGCGGCGAAAAAAGGGTTATGAGCAATGGTGGCTTTCTATAATATTCTACTCTACACACTGTCTGTTCGATCGTGGGTATAATTGTAAATTTTTCCATCTCGTTTTTACGCTTGATATTCTCGTACTGTGCGTTTTATTTATCATTGTAATGGAACCGAGTATCATAGACTCATAGTGGAAAGTGAAAACTAGGTTGGCCGTCTATTTTGGCGCCAGCTTTGTTGGTGGCCCCTTTGTTGGGCATACTTTCACCATGGGCGGATACTGTTATGCGTGTCTGTGCTACGGGAGTATGAGGCTAATCTCCATTGGGCACTGTTTTACGTGTAACTGTTTACATTTCTACAGATATGCATACATTTATGCTAAAATGAAATTATAAAGGTACTGAGACATCCCAGGATTAGAAATAATATAGATTGAGGACAGGGCCCGTACTAATGGATAGATTTATATAAATATTAGAGAAAAGCGTGTGTTCCCTTACTTATACTGTTTTATATGACGTTTAAACATCTGGGAGACAAAATATGTTGATCTTATCCTTATATTTTGGCTAATATACACAATATCTTCATATATTATAATAAGCGTACATATTACTCTGATATATGAACTGTATTATTGTAATGATTTTACACGCATTGTACATTTATAATTTCCGTAGAATATGACATACTAAGTGCCGAACTTAATTTGTAGCCAATAAACAACGCGGACTTCGTGGTGCCAGTAGAGATCGACGGGGCGGTGCATCAGGTGTACGTGCTGAAGCGGCCGCATGTGGACGAGTTCCTGCGGCGCTGTGGCGAGTTGTACGAGTGCGTTTTGTTCACCGCCTCACTCGCCAAGTACGCCGACCCTGTCGCCGATCTTCTTGACAGGTGAGACAGACTAAGCCGAATGACTTTTGACCTAATACATGTTATTTTTTATCAATACACTTACCTAGTATCAAATTTATTAAAGCTTTCATTCGTATTAATGTCTGGAGCGTAATAACATAACATAACTCATAACATAATTGATAATGAGTGCGTTAAGAAAAGCCCGCCATTTCAAATATCTGAAATTGACAGTCCGCAAACGTCCGCGTCAACCCGGAATCTTGCTGACAGCTGTCATCGACAAGCGACACATCATTCTTGTAGAATCAACTTTTGGAATCTAATGACAAAAGAAACAGTTAACAACAATGCCTTAAAAAATCTTCGGAACCAAAACTTTTAAATATTTCTTATAAGTGCGAATCTCAGAACACTGGTATATTGACCATGAGCATGTACATTAAAAAATGTCCTCCAAACCAAACCTTTCTGACATCTGTCATGTGCAAGCAACCGCGTTAAACTCCTGACAGCTGTCATAGGAAAGCCACATACATAATCTTGGCAATTTAAATGTATGTATGTGTACTCATACATTTAAATTGGAGACCGGAAGTTCGGTTAACAGGACTAGTATTTTTTAAAGGCAATAGTATGCTAACCTCAATTGACCAAACGATTCAGATCCCTTTAATATCAGTAATTCTGTCTACTATAGTAGACTGCCCACTACTATCCAGGGTGTCGTTAGACTGATACAGCGAGCGAATTCAGTTCTGATTGTATGTAAAGACGAATTATGATGGTGCTATATGGAGGCTTTAAAATTGTTCTATGTACATCAGATGGGGCGTATTCCGAGCTCGTCTGTTCCGCGACAGCTGCGTGTTCCACCGCGGCAACTACGTGAAGGACCTGAACAGCCTCGGCCGCGACCTGCGCCGCGTCGTCATAGTCGACAACTCGCCTGCCTCATACATATTCCATCCTGATAACGCTGTGAGTTGACACAGACTGTCAGAGCATAGAGCTAGCTAGCCAAATGCCCCCGATAAACTATTGCATTAATTTAATTTTTCAGATTAATTGACTATGAGCAGATCTTTCAAATTACTGTCCTTAAAGCGGTCCCAACAAGTTATCTAATGGAAATTCCTCGGTTAAATGAGTTGCCATGAAACAACCTATATCATTTACATTCCGAAAGGGGAAGAATATTTAGCTAGTTCAATTCCAGGTTTGCTGGTGAGGGCCAAAAGGACCCTCCTATTTGTAGAATACTAGACAACACTAGATAATCCACACACTTAAGCTTTGGTTACCTCTGTAAATTACTTAGTAGTAGTAGTAAGTAGATGAAGTATCGATAGTCGTGATTGAACACAACGAACTCGTCAGCTGTCACGTGGGTTCCTAAATATGTTGTTGTTTATCAACATATACCAGTTTGGGGACACTTGGTAATATGTATGTAGCATATCGTATTATAGATAACTTGTTGGTCACATTTGATTTCCGTATCCGCAGGTACCTGTCGCGTCGTGGTTCGACGATATGACAGATTCAGAACTGTTGGACTTGATACCGTTCTTCGAGAAACTGAGCAAGGTGGACAGTGTTTACACAGTGCTGCGGAACTCGAACCACCCGTACAACCCGACACAAAACAACTCGCCGCCCACATAGCCGTAGCGGTCGGCCTTCCTCGACACACTCATCAACAAAGGAACGAACTTCGTCTTAAGTGCCAATTTTGCCTTCTGGTTAGTAAGGACGTTATTTGTACCTATATTACATTTTAGGTATTTGTTAGTGCGTAAGTGGTCTATATAACGGTATTGTGATGTTCTTTTGTTTTTGTTACGCCGCCAATCTAACGGTTTCGACGTTATTTCCAATATGTTTTACATGGTCAGTGTTCTTTCAGTGAATCAATTTTATATCGTGCTTGGGATCAACTTGAAATAAGTTTTTACGGATTTTTTTACCTGCGCTTCGACCGTGCGCGTTTATTAGCCTACGGTCTCTAGCTAAAAGGTCGTAACTGCGTGTTCTTTACATATTATTATTTGCCTTTCGATTTGGAATTCGTATGCGAATTCTAATTTGTTACTAGCAGTAATATTCAAGTGTAACGTGTAAATATTTTTAAGAGTACGGACACTAACGCCTCTTGGAACATGTGTTGAAGTCGGACACTGTAAATGTAAATATACAATATGTAATAGAATTTACGTTCATTAATAGTGGACCTCGAGGATTGCACTTAAGGTGGGTAGGATCGCATCGGGATAGGTTACTGCTACACTACCGTAGAATTAAATACCATAGAGTTTTCCTGGACCTTCTGGTAAAGTTTGCTTGGAACATATAAACTGCCGTTTCCAATAACTCTAATTAAACAGTGTGGCTGGTTGATAACAATATTAAAATAGTACGTACAGATCAATTCAGTCCGATTTGAGAAGTGTTTAAGATGAGACGAAATGAGATAATAAACGGAAAATTGTTTATTCAAAACAATATTAAATCTGGGCAATAAAAAAAAATAGAAGCCTTTAATTCTTTATTTATGGAATTATAAAATGATTAAAGTATATCAATTGTTTTTATTTAATGACGTGTTATCTTGACGTCAGCAATCCGTCAGCTACGCTTGTTCTTAAATACTGTTCATGCAACTGGTTTAGTTCTCAGGTCGGAACAGTCTTGTCAATGTATTAACACTATTGCTGTTTCCTTCAATACATTATGTAGTGTAACAATGACCGTAGTATAAGGTTTGTGCACATTTGTAGTATATATAAGGTTAACGTTAGTGTGTACATACCTTAGTGTATTGCCGTAAGCCCTACAGTTAATTAAAGTTACGTTCCCATTAATATCGCATCGGTGACAATAACATGTCAATCGCAACAGTGTCATATGTTTTTTTTTTATTCGATTATAGCGGATACTTTTTTTTTTATTAAATAAAATGAATTTAAACACCGGTTAATATAGCAAACGACTTGGCATCTTAATGTTGATGTGATAATGTGATAGGAATGAAACCGCTATTGAAGGAGTAGAGTATATTGCCATGTGTCGGACATTTTGTTAATTTAACTGTTCGTCATCGACGTGGAATATAAGTTTAAATCTTCAAAATGATTAAGATTTATTAGTAATAATGTTTTGTGTCAATTATTATTATTATTTTAATGTTTTTCAGGCTTTTCCTTCATGCGACCAGAGTTTTGTCATACTGTTAAAATGATTAATGTTTAAAATAATAAAAAATATCATCTCAGTATTAAAACTAGCTTAGTAGTGTTGCCATTTTACAGAGAACATTTAATATAGGTATGTACGATATATTCTCCGAATTCTAAGCACTAATTTTAAAGGTGATTAATAATCAATATATTTTTTAATTAATATTTGGATGTCAAGTATTACCTAATAAAGGGACAAGATGCACGCGCATTGAAACAACACATCCGTGAGTGTGCTCACAACTTTCAACTTTAAATCGATAATATTATGTATCAAAGTTGATTGAACTGCGTTAATCGAGCGTTGTACTCCCTACGAAAAAAACATAATGAAGTGCGAAATTCAAAATTACTATCCGACGGATTTATGTAAGAATTGATTAATTAGGTAATATATTATAAAAATGGTGCTTTCAGTATTAGTTGATTAAGCAACTCGAAATTTTTGACTGTTGAGTGAACTAATCATGCACTTTAGGACGCACATTTGGCATTTATGATCGGTATAAAGAAACATATTCGGCGTTCCAATGACATGTATTGATATTTGACAACTGCTACGTTGGCTATGGCGCCATCATATTTATTGTTTTTATCTTAATTGCTTAGCAAAAAGGTTTTATTGTTTTTTTTTTTTGTATTTTTTTAATATCAATATATTATTGTGTTGATAGTAGGCGTGTACATAAGATTTTTATTAACTTAAAACACAGAAAAAGATCACGAGCGACTTTTTTAAATAAATCATTCTTATCCTTGGAATCTTTTGTAATGTACACTTTAGTTTGTTATTTAGTTACTACTCGACAGTATATATGTACTGTTATATATATTTAGTAGGTATATGATAAAGTTAATTACCTTGTCCTAAAATCCTTCCGATAGGTTTAATTTAACGCTTAATGAAGATTCTACATCAAATAGACAAGTTTTGTTTCACTTCACACGATTCGATGTTCTATCCTTTTTATATTTTAATCATACCACAGTACGTAATTTATTTAATATTCATAATCTATATAAAAAAAAACGCGAAAAAAATATGGCAACCCTCTTAATGTTAATAAATCAGTAAGCGTTCGAAATGTTCAAGTAACTGGCAGTCACTTAATTACCGACCCAGTTCATGTGGATGTAAGGTTCGAGTTGTTAGTATTCAAGTTGAGACTCCATATAAACAGAGATCACATAAGGTGACTGTGTATTAATACAACACAGTCGAATTGTTGTTTTTCCCTAGTGTCTTTGCCATGCATTACTACCCTTTTCATTTTATGTGGATTACCTTGTCATCACCAGTAGACCACCACTGTAGACAGCATTTATTTATAAGCTATATCTTTAGATTTATAATGTTAAAGTAATATATACGTTGAATTCTGTAGGTGTAAGCATTCTGTTTAGACCACGTATTTTTTTAAACGAACCTGTATATGAAGGCTTATTAAGCGTCTCTCCCTGTGACATGTTATTTAAAACATTTTAATAAACTTTAACAGCAACTTTTTACAAAAAAAATATCGATTATTATCCATCATGTTTCTAGTTAATTAATAAGGTATGTAATTTGTTTTTTTTCATAAGAAAATGCATGCAATAAATTTTGATTGATATTTTTGCTAATTGTAATGAAATCTTACTCTGTATTAAATTGTTTACTTTATGTGTAACTAATAGAGATTTGCTAATTCGTTGTTGTATCATTAATTTGGTGTTAATGCCATTATTATTGTATATTAATTAACCTTCGGTGTTTAAGGTACCTATACATTGCTAGTGATTTAACGCAATAATTATTACTATCTTCAATGCTACATTTATCTTTATATGCAACTGTGTTGTTTCAATCGGGGTGCTTTTACGAGTAAATTTAATGAAACGGTTTTGGAATAAAACTTTATAATTGCCGGCGCGTATCTTGAGCTCGATCAATGATTTAGAGGTTGATACAATATACGTGGGTGAAGCATGACAAGTTGCAAGACTAAGGAGAGCCGGCGCTCTATTCCCTCTGGCTCCCCATGCGGGTGTGTTTACAACGTAGTCCTCTTTACCGTGTGCTTTAAAAATACGGGACGGACATTTTAATTATGTAACAACAACTCAACAACCCCAAAATGCCGTGCTGCGAAGTTCAGTTTCATATATTTTATAAGCACTTGCCCCATACGGTATATGCCAGTGTAAGTTAAAACGCCGACATTCATGACCCGACTTTCACGCCGACCACGCCCCTATGTTATTAATTATGTGTGTTGGCCATGAATTTTATATCGATATTCGCAAGCAAGATTGTCAGAAATTTTAGTAGAAGTTAATTCAGTTTAGAACCGCTTGGGGCGCTGTATAATAATACGGGGCGTTTATCAATGGATGCAGCACTCATAGCAAAGGAACCGCATGTCCGGAGAATGCGTGCCTCGAGCATGAAATGTCGCTCCTTCCAGCTGCAATAAATTTATTGTTGCGTGAAATTGCATTAATAATTCAATTTTGTTTTCGCGGTTGAAGTATAGACGTCTGTTAATTAAACACACCTTTAGTGATAATTCAACGAAATGGGACGACCATTGCAGTAGTTAGAAGCAGTGAAAGTGCGCGCCTTCACTACTATCACTATCACTATCCGAGTGACTGTCACTTGAGGTCACTACAGTATGTATTTGAGACTCGTAATTTGTAAATTCTTCGGTTGCTTTTGAACAAAGTACAAAATACAATAGTAAAGAACTTTGGTGTACGATACGATGCGAACAACGTTTTGTTGTGTTTGACGTAAAGTTATAATAAGGTTGTGCTGAATGCTGTACCACATATCTTTTTGACACTATCGGTTTGAAAATTCTTGCCTTTAGGATAGAAGCACACTAAATCGTGAAATACTCTCGTATTTTTTTACATATTACCAATAGCTACCCAACTTATCAAGCCAGAAAAGCAATTAAAATTTGCGGTAATTGGTGCTTTCTTTCTACACTTCAGTTTCAGTAAGGTTTGCTTAGTCGTAGAGTATTTTTTTAAATGTGGTTACACTAAGCTATTATTTGAAAATGTTGCCAATTACCGCCAAATTTGCTTATTTTGACTCCAAAACAGTGCAATATCCATTCGTTTTACATTTAAATGTTAATGTTATTATATATTATGTAATGAGACACTCAACGATTTTAAATAAGAGTTGGCATATTGTAGATAATATTGTACAGCATAACGCGGATAGCGTTCAATGAATTGTGACACGTAACCGATTAACAATAGAGTTGACATTTCATAAGACGCTGTCCACGTCGGTATTTTGACCATTTTGTATCTATCAGAGACTCGACGAGGACTATAATAATTATATTGTATGTGTATGTAATAGCCATGGACATAAATAGGGGTACACACGAGAGTAGCTGGGTAACATTTACCTGACACGAAATTTATATAATGGTGTACATTTTTGATATGATGTTGTACAAAAGAGACATTTGGTATGTTATTTTATAGGAATGAAATAAATTAGCCTTAATTAATAACGCTTTCGTTTCATTTAATGCCCGTTACCCTATTTATAGTAAATATAAAATACAATATAAATATATGTACATGTGCTGCCATCTCTTGGTTATTACCAAAAAGCGATATATATATAGCGACTGTGCCTGAGCCGAATAGTTGAAGCAACTGTCGATTGAATGTATAAAAATTTTACGTGTCGTTGGCTGAGTCTACTTTATAGCTTAGCGTCCCTACCACAGTTAACTCAAGACACCGTGGATAGCCTAGCACGGGGGGCATAATTATAATAATTTTCATTATATGAATGAAACTGATTGCAATTGACTGAATAGAATTGGATGAAATTCGGCGCAGAGATAGATTACCTGTATTACCTATTATATGTAGTTAGCTGTATTACCACATAAGATATATTTTACCTCCAAGAAAATCTACCATTAAAAATATTATTAGTGCGGGTGAATCCGCGGGCACTGCCAGTAATTACATAAAACAAGTCGCCGAAGCTGTGTTAAATAAAAGAGCTTCCAGTTTTCTGCGAACTTTATTAAATGTCCAATATATGTTTTGAAATGTTTCGAACACACATTCATAGTACACAATACGAGAGATATAAATATTTAATTAAAATTATCGTTTGATATGTACTCGAAGGTACTTACTAACTACTTGCATTTCATAACAATAATTCACAACAACTTTAGTATCAACACCATTCGACAATTCATACCAAAAACTTTTAAGCTACATAATTATTTATATGGCAACCCAGTCTAATTTACGTTACAATATATTTCTCTTCGCTTCACAAATCTTTAACAATTCTCATTAATTTGTACTACAAAACCTTTGGATTATTGCTGTGAACTGACTTATATAATTACTATTAATTTAGTACATTTTTACAGTATAAAAAATAAATCGATATATTTTGTTATAACCACAGGTTATGAGAGATCATAAAATATTATTGCGTTTCAGATCTAGAGAATTATGGAGGTGAAAGGGCAGATAATCTGTTCAGATCACTCTCTCGCAGTTGCTGATAACAAAACTTAATTGCATTTATAAAAAAAAAATAACAATGAAATATATCACGATACAACACCTAACTCATAATTAAAGCGTCAAACATTATTTACTATAAATATACAACAGATTGTATTAAACAAAGGGTAGGCAAGGTAAGTAATAAATACACAGATAACATGGCATATAATAGATGTACACACGAATAGGACTATAATAAAGAGGAATGATTTGTCAGATTGTTTCTATTTATTCATAGCACGTTCGAATCCCGACTGTACCAATGAGTTTTTCTGAACTTAAGTACAGTGATTATTTACACCACGAGCTTAACGGTGAAGGAAAACATCGAGAGGAAACCTGCATACCTCTGAGAAGAAATTCAAAGGCGTATGTATAGTCGTGCTGGAGAAACGGCGATGGACTCGCCATCTGTCACGTTGGCACCTAATATACCTTTGGCGGAATGTAGGTGTGTGGGTATTACTTATACACCTCTGCCTACCCCTTCGGGGACCCTTGTGGGAAGGCGTGAGGATATATGATTTGTCAGGTTGTTTCTATTTATTCATAGCACATATACGAACTAGTCTTTCTGTCTGTTACGTAAACTACATATAGTGTCAATAAATCTCGAAGTCCTAGAGGCAACCAAGGAGCTGAACTTAATAGGCCTGACAAAAAAGATGAGAAGATATGGAAAAACCAGAACGGCCAGACGCAAAAAGAATAAAGCCATATTTTTATGTGGGATAATGTCAAGTTATTTTAACAATGTCAACTTGAGCATGAGTTTCTTTGCCATTTTAGGTATATTTTAAGAGAGAATATTTATATGCGCCATCTTGCTTAACATATTAATAAGCAATATACAGTAATTAGCTGACTCTGGAAGAAACAAGGCCGGCCTAAAGCCTAGCAGCCCTACGAATATCAGGTACTTGCATTAGTTCAACAAGAATTCTAAAGATAACTGGAACTAAATACCAAAATTGTTTGAACTTAAATGGATTTACAAAATTGTTTTTGTCGCCTCCTTTCTTTAAAATACTAATACTGATTTGAAACGAAGTTATATGACGAGAATTTCTTCTAAATTCTTTTAAGTAGTCAAGAAATGTAATTTAAAACAATATATGATGTAATTAGATTGTGAGGCCTAACATACACAATCATTATTTGATAATGGGAAAGAGATATATGTGTAATTATGAAGTCTATACATCTGTCTCTTTCACACTCTGTCAGGCCTTATTAAGGTAAGGTCTCTTAGAGGATAGAGTAATTAACATACATCTTTTATACAAAGAAGTATAAGTTAGCATTAGGATATACATACATGCAAATTGATAATATTTACGTATATATGTCAAGCTTCTAGAACAACTAGCGTAGTCTAAAATTTTTGCGAACGTTTATGCATAACGCACCATTATATAGAGAGATCATTTTCATCCTAATTCTAATTGTTGATCGTTACCTTCTCTTGTAGAATCTGGAAGTAGCACGCCTGGAAATATTAAAATGAATTTTATTAATAACTTAATAGGGTTGATTTTGTAACATTGACTTGATTTAACACAAGTTTAAATTGAAATAGCCGTGCCACAATCACAGAGGTCATAGTAGCCCATTCACATCACAATTATAAAACTATGTAGATCTTACTTTAAGGTTTAGAACTCAATTATTAATTCAGTATCAAGGACCTTGCAAACGACTTTCGCACTTAACAGTACTGGTATAAATGCCAATTCACCTTTAGTGTAGTGAACATGAGTCCTAGCTCGCCGTGTTGCATGCCAGGCTCCAGGAAGTCTTCAACGAAGTGTATTTCGGAGCCGAGCTGCAGGATCCTGGCTCGCACTACCACGAAATGGAACACGGGGAACAGCTCATCCATACTCCACAGGTAATTTTGACCTGAATATAATTTTTACTAAAAAACCAGTTCAAAATGGCGACAGACTCGTTGATCTGTCACGTTGACACTGAAACATATCTCAGACGAAATAAAAATTTTTTTAGAGTTATTCTGAAGTATCTGTTATTCGTTCGGCGTTTAGAGACCATTGGGTATAAAAGATTACAAGAGGGGTAGCCTAGGTAGGCAGTAGTAGGGGTGCGAAGGTAGTATCCACACACCCACTTTAAATTTATTCCTCGGAGTATAAGTGTCACATACCCAACTCATGTTGTACAGCCGTGGTCAACTTCTGGAATGTGCTCCTGATGACGAGCAGTTTCTCGATGGGTGAGAAGGTGGTCTTGAGCTGCTGCAGCGTCTCCACAGCCTCTTGGAACAGCTGGTCCTTCATGGGCGAGTACGCGGGAGACAACTGGCTGTTGGTCGTATAACCGACCCAGAATTTTCTGCAGACATTGTATGCTAGTGTAAATTTTTTTACAGGCTTTTTAAAATGGACATTTATAAAATAAAAGAGTAAAGCGCTAAACAAAATACGAAAGAAATAAAAAAATCTACTCCGTTTTTCATTACGCCGAGTCCCCGGGTTAGGCAGAGAGAGAGTAGAGCGCCTGTATTTGTCATTATATATAGAGATCTCGAGTGGAGTTTGTATGTAAATAAATTCTCTACCCCTACGTATGCAAAAAAAAAGTTAGGGAGTTTATTCCCGTTTCTTCTCCTAATATGTTTTACTTCTGGCAACGATTTCTATTCAATGAATATTCCCCGTGCCCTTTACAATGAATAAAAGACTTGAGAGTTGAGTGTCGAGGGTCAAACTGCGCTTACTGATCGATTCCGAGGAAAGCCATGAGCGTGACGTCAGGCTGGCGGTTCCACTTGAGCAGGCGGCGCCAGTAGAGGTCGTCCTCTCGCTTGTTGTGTAGGGCGTACAGCACGAATAGGGCGGGGTGCGCTCGCGGCAGCAGGGCGGGCTGCAGTAGCGACGCCGCCGATACCACCTCCCTGCGATACGATTTCGCTTTAGGGGCCAGAGATCCAGGACGAGATCCAATTCAATAAAGTATGGTGTTGCAGTTGTATCTAGTTCAGATAATAATATATCCTCACGCCTTCCCACAAGGGTCCCCGAAGGGGTAGGCAGAGGTGTATAGGTAATACCCACACACCCACTTTCCGCCAGAGGTATATTAGGTGCCAACGTGACAGATGGCGAGTCCATCGCCGTTACTCAAGCACGACTATATACATACGCCTTTGAGTTTCTTCTCAGACGTATGCAGGTTTCCTTTCGATGTTTTCCTTCACCGTAAAGCTCGTGGTGTGACTAATCACTGTACTTAAGTTCAGAAAAAACTCATTGGTACAGTCGGGATTCGAACTTG